>JAVXUK010000068.1:0-10821 GCA_032191725.1 Narcissus pseudonarcissus | reverse complement strand
TCAGATATTAAACTGATAAGAACAGATACTACACTTGATCTTAGCCAAAAGGCCGAGAAAGGTATGCATTCTTAAGCATCTGATGGCTCCTTTTTACATCCACCTTCCCTCGTGTCATAACCATCCCACCCGATGTGGGACTAAGAGCATGCAGGATAGAAAAACAAAAATTAGACAAGGATCCAATATGACAACGAACTATGGTACACAAAAATCACCAATAGCCAGATCCTCTCACCGTCTTGTATCTCGTTTTACCATCATTTATTACATAAGGCCCTAGTGGATACCAATCAATCCTTTAAAAGAGATTACTATAGCCTATGTGGGAATTCAAAATTGCCAAATCTCAATCACCTTTCTTGATCTGATCAAACCAAAGCACCAATCCTTCCCCAGCATGAACATCAATGGAAACTCAATGTAACCAGACTGGATGCGAAAACAAATAAAAATGTTTATAATTCTTCCATATCCAATTAATTGAAGGGGGGGTAACGAACAAATCTTACATCAAAAACAGATTTTCAGCATGGACTAGAGTGAATAGCAATAGGAGAGCTCCTAAGAGAGAGCTTGTGAAAGGGTGGTGGGATTTTTTTCCTCGTGAAGGGGAGATGACGGGTTGAGAAAGAAGGAGAGTAATATATGGTATATAATAATACTTTATGTATTGTTTAAGATTTAATATTAAAAGAAGAAGAGAACTGTGCAGTTGGAGAAATGAGTTGCTAAAGGGATAAATTTATGGTAATGATTATGGTAATAGGGCATGTGCACACGCGAGGACAACTTAACTACAACTTCGTTGCTAGCATTGGTCTCTAAAGCATTTGTGATTGTTAAAGCCATGCACAACATCGATGTAGCGAAGAATACCACTCTTCACAAGATTTTGATATAACGTGTTACAACGATATAATTGTTGTTGTCTGTGAGAGTAAAGACCTTGTAAAAATTTATAGAGGGAGATGATGGAATTTAACCTGTCGTTCCACTGACAATTGGAGGATTTTTGTTTTTACAAGGTAAATGAAGAAGTTACGCCTCCCTTGGAAGATTAATTAGAACATGCTTCATGGTTTATTTTCATGCTTAATGTCTATTAAATTTGATGCAAAAGTCAAGTGATATCTAGCTCTGTATACATGCATGATTCGTTGACTATTGACCAAGAGTCAAACATGCACATGAATTATTTGCTTTGGTGCGCTATTTTTTGTCAATATAAATTCAAGAAAGATTTTACTTCTAAGGTTTTATTATGACATTCGACGTAATAACAGAATCATACGTACGAGTTTCAATGTGACGGTGTGCGCTTAATTTGCGACTTAAATTGAAGTAAAATTTATTGTGAATCTGGTACTTAAATAATAACGTCTAGTTATATAAAAATGTGCCACAAAAACAATTAGGTAACATTGAGTGGGTGGACTTTTCTGCGAACACATTGCTTGCTCTTTGAACATAGTAACATAACTGGTGCACTAATGCTCCATCGAATAATAAGTCATCAGATGATAACAAATTACATAGTAATTACCAGTGTAGGCATACAAATTCGCAATGAGCGTATATATTAGAACCTTAGCATTATTAATCCATGGAATGAGAAAAGAAAATAAAAAAATTTGGGGGTCTGTCAGACAACCTCTATAACCCATCTCAGCCAGTGGAGAAACCGAACTGTGAACGATCCTCTGCAGTGGACCAATACAATAAGATGTCAGTCCACCATTAATCACGCTCTAGGTAAGAGGCAACACGTCATCCACCAGACTAGGTTGCTTGTCTCCTTTGGACTAAAGGAAACAGTTGCACGAGCCTATAGAACAGATCCTGTTCAAGTAAGGTCGTGTTTGGAGAATACCGCATGATTAACTTGTAGATCATGGTGCCAGATCTGATTGCCGAGGTGGGACTATAACAAGCACCGTGACAAAACTTAGGGGATCTGCTACTTGCTCCCCTTTGTCCTTGAAGGCTTCCTTAATTTCTATTGCTTTGATGGCTGCTGTAGGTTATCATTGATGAGAGGAGACCTTTCCATGTCTAATATTCTTCATTCTATGGCTACTATTCTTCCTTTTTAATGGGAAAATACCTTTTTTAAGATTCGGTGGGGCTGTAGGTAGGTGTGGCATGTTGAAATCACAAAGAAATGAGAAAAGCTCTTGCTCCTTTTAGTTGAGGCTTCTCCAAGCATTTGTAATGCTTCCATGTAAAGCTTTGAGCTTCAAGAAGTAGTCCGAGAATTTCTAAGGCAATGTTTTTTGTAATTTTAAAGTGACCATTCAATGTGCGAACGCCAGGATATTAATTAAGGAAAAGAAATTAAATTTTCTTCCTTGTATATCTTAATTAATGAAAAGAGATTAAATTTTCTTCCATGTATATCTTAATTAATGAAAAGAAATTAAATTTCCTTCCTTGTATATCTTAAAACGAAGCTGAACTTTTGAGATTGTTAGACTAATGGATGGGTTCTAAAAATGGTTCTCAATCGGAATCTTCTAATTTTAATAATTTAAAAATAATAATAATCATGAAATAGAAGAAACTTAAAAATCTTTATGGTGAAAGCTCTAACAAAATCTTATGTGAAAAAGTAGTTGAGAAAGGCGTGCAACTATCACAATTTGCCATGTTGACCGAAAATTTAGGCTAAATATTCGTTGTAGTTGGGTCTTTTTGGTAAATATGCGTTAGAGCAACAATTTATCTAGCATTCAAAATTTTCAAGTCATTAAAATGCAAGATCTTTGAGATATAAACAAATGTTCAAATTCACATGCACTCAAATTGGATAAATACCTTAATCACAAAACGAAACTTCATTTTTAATTGTCGCAAATTTAAGATATATCATATCTTTTTTCGCACTCACTTGCGTACTGTAATATGCTACATGCGTCATTGGTCCTGTTTATATTTACGAATTGATCATCGTAAATCTACTCGAAAGAACGCTGACTAAAAAGAAATTCATCGTTGATCTTATAGAATAGAAAACACTGATTAATGACTTCTCTAGATCCGAACGCCCATCTTCGTTGAATCAAAATAGGAAGCAAGATCAATCAACTACCTAAAAATAATTGAATAAAAAATTTAATAAATACCATAATTGTACAAGAGAATTAATCGATCTTCCCTTAAAAACCAGCCAGATCTATACAGATCTTGATTGAAATAAATCATCATAGATGATAATGAAGAAAACATCAATCATTTAATAGATCGAAAGATCTTCAAGAAAAATCACAAGACATCGGGGAAAAAAATATTAATCTAATGGTCTGAAAGAAGAAAAAAAAATATTAATCTAATGACTATTGTTAGAAATTATCAATAAGAAATATGAGAAGAAAGCTTCGACAATGCGGGGAGCGACAGCATGTTCTTATTCATTGATCGCTTCAAATGAAATCATTAGACGACAAAAAGCGTAAAAAAAATTGATTGACTGACAAAACGAGTCGGTTGATAAAAACATTATAACACATTTGATATGATATTTTAGCATCTAACTTCACCTAGTCACGTTAGGTGGGGACTACCAATCTTCTAAGATTGAGTGAGATTGTGTCCCGCAATGTAACCAAATTTTTAAGTGTGACAATTTTTTGACCAACTGACAAAGTGAGTCGGGTTGATAAATTCATTAGACTGCATTCGATTGGATGTTTTAGCACCCAATTTCACCTAGTCCTATTAAGTGGGGCATACCAATCTTTTATAATGGGGTGAGATTGTGGGTCCCGCTTAGTAACAGGTGGGTAAATTGGTGTTAACACTACGCTTGCATGGACAATCCTATACTTGCAAGTCAAATAATCACATATATATGGCTAGTACGCATTGTATTGGCCATGGGTTCATCTCGTGGCCAGTAATCATAGTATTAGTTGGTAGAACCTTACATTTAACGTTGGACATTTTGTGCTTTTGGCATGATCTAAATTTAAGTGGGAAACCAAAATTTGAAAGAATACAAAACCTCCACTCATCCATTATTATTGCGGGTCTTCTTGCCGTTGGATTGGAATTCTCAAGAACTTACCACATTGTGAAACTGTGAAATTTAGTTTCTATTAGTTTACTTTCTACGAATTCGGCAGGTTTGGTAATTAATGTCCTCTTAATTGCAATATCCGAGAGTTGCCTAAGCTTTGATCCATTCTTTATTTCTGTTAGGAAATAACTAATGTTGTAGTCATTTTAATGTCAGAGAAGCTCACTAGACAACAATAATAATCTTCTCAGTCTTTTAGAAGCTTCAGAAGTTTCTAATTAATAGTTTATTACATATGAAATCCAATATAAGAATGTAAACTCCGCTATTATCATATGCCACCATCCTCTGCAAAATAAGCATTCGTGCAATCTCAATTTTATTTTCTTTAAAATCTTATACCCTACTAAAAACAAAGTCAATATGGCCTCTCCTTTGCAAATAATTAAGCGACACATCCATAATCATTGACGATTAGAATGTAAACATAGTCCTTAAGGAGCACATCTAACCTGGTCAATTTATCCTTGATGATTAATTACTCCATTTTATCGCCTGTCACTTAGCTTTAAAGATGTATCATTTTAAGTGGTGCAACTTTATCTTAAAGATGAGTCAAAAATCCCATAGGTGGATTCAAGTTTTGGTAAAAAAAAACATCGTGAGTCGTGCCATTTCAAATTTGTCATTTTTTGATATGCCACTTATCTTTAAGAATACTTCATTTGATAAAATTATTGCTTTAATTTCAAGTTTGGGTAATCTTAGTAGTAGCCGCGAGTATCCGAGGCTACTACTATGACTAGTGGCCACGGGATGAGCACGTGGCAAGTACTATGATTACTGGCCACGGGATGAGTACTAGCCACGGGATGAGTACTATGAGTACTAGCCACGGGTTACCGTTGATGTATTTTTATTAGTAATCATAGTACTATGAGTACTATGAGTATAAGCATTTATTTTTAAGTTTGTGATAAAATACCTATTGATATTTTTATTACACCAAAGATATATATTGGGAAAAGACTTGATTTAATTAATGGAGGGCTGGTGATTTAATCAAGTCAGATGCATTGGGAAGGGTAATACAAGAATTTTTACATGAGAATAATGGAGTTATTGTACGGGTCAATGCGGGGAAACATGTGTTTGGTTTTAATTCATCGTTCGGTTTTGTGCTGTAGTGGGAGGGAAATGGCTGATGGTGAAAAGGAGTTATGGACCTTGAAGTAAATAATATGAGATATTGCAATGAAACATTTGAATGATATATTGCAACAAATCATTTGAATGTCACAGTCCCACATTGACTGTGGAAGAAAGTTGAAGAGACTGGGAGGTGTATAAGATGGGTTGATAGTCTTACGTTTATCCATACTTACCTGGACGGGGTCCTTGGATGATCATGGAGGCCCAGGCCTAGTCTAGTGGCCTCCATTGCACATGATGGAGGTGCGCTGGGCTACCATCTCCCCAAGTGGGAGAGTGGACGTCATAATTTGTTGCTGAGGGGGTACGCGCACGCGCGGCCCCTGTCCAATTCTAAATGTTAAATATTTTAGTTAAAAAATTATTCTCTCAATTTTTTTCAATTTTTGTTTGTGAAATTCTTTTGCGTTTCAATTATTTTTGCATATCTAAAACTTGCAACGATTTGTGTGAAATTGAGTTCACACTCAAATGCATATTCACCTAATCCCTCTTTCAAGCGACATTTGTAAACCATGTTTATTTGTTTTTATTATGAATTATATTTCTCATGAATTTTATTTCATCAATTTCTTTATGCATTTTAATACCTATTATTTGCTTAATATTTCTTGCAAATTAAACAACGATAGTCAAATGGTTGTTTTCTACTTGTTCACAAGATCATGTCTTATAGTATTATCTCACCATTTCATATCTTATAATATAGCTCACTATTTATTCAAATAGTATTTGTTCGTATGAAATTTAATAATAATAATAATAATAATAATAATAATAATAATAATAATAATAATAATAATTAAAAGATGTGAATCTTCATTTCACATGAAAGATTGAAGAATCATTATAAATACTATTTGAAAATGCATAATAAATGTTTTCGCATAGGACAATATCTTTTAATTTCTTGAAGATTAAAAAAATACAAAGCATAATAAATGAATTATCCTATGTACGTATTTGTGTTGCAAGTGATAAAAATATATATACAATGTTTTCAAATATAATAAATACAGTACCAAAAATGGCCGGAGGAAATTTTCATCTTATTCTTGGCAATAAAAACTCAACTTTTTATGACTTTTTGCTATGATTGCCACATTAATGTCAATAAATATAGTATAAATTGTGGATACACAAAAAATTATGTGATTTTAATACCATTTGTTATTGCATTAAACGACAGTAATATTACAAAAGAAATATTTCAAATTCTAAATTCATGGATAAATGATATTAAAATCATATCAAAATTGACGCATTTATGTGTTAGATATTTAGAACATCCCGAGATCTGCTCGAAGTGAATGACCAAAAACCCACGAAAGAGAGGGAGGGAGAAAACGTCGTCGGATCTTGGAGAGAGGGAAGTTCACCACCGGTCGCCGAAGTTCAAGGGATATTAGCAAGGGATAATTAGTAGTAATTTTCTTTCATACATAATTAGTAGTAATTAAAACATGTAAAATGATATTAGAAACAAGAAGAAAAAGAAGTAGTACAGGAGTAAAAACTTACATAAGAGAAATTGAAGAGCTGGCTGAAGAGAGAAGAATCCAAATGCAAAAGAGAGAGTCCTTTTTTTTTGTTTCAGGTGTCCAAAACATGAAGACTGGCTGTTGAAGGAGAATGGAAGATGTGTAAATTCCAAATGCTCATTTGGGGCAGTGAGAGTACATTGCATACGGAAAGAGATGAACTTCTACTCAAGAATGAATAATAAATCTAAATTTAGCAATACATTTATTACAAAAGGAAAGAGGAGCACTATGAGAGTTTCAGGCCAAATGCAAATACATAGTTGTTTTGAATCATTTTATCCTTGATGATTAATTACTCCTAGTTCTAAGAAATCAATGGGTGTTTAACTTTGTGCCTCATTTTCTTTCCAATAGTGACAAATCTCGTACTATTTGAGCATATTAGTTTGTACCTTGTCTTGTAGATTCCATTTATGCTTTGAACTGAAGTCTTAATTTAGTTTAAACATAAATATATAGATTACTTCAAATAACCCATGCCAAAACATGTAAGAGGTTATACCCGACGTTAATCCGCATTAGCTTTGCCACGGTACCCTAAAACTAGTTTTTGCGTACCAAGCATTGACAATTATGTAGTTGAGACAACTATCGATTAGCAAATTGCAAATGATTTAACTCGATTATATTTATTTAAAAATACTTCAAATAGCTACTATGTATACTGGCAAGTGGGCAGAAAATCCACTCTCAATCCATTTTTTTAATAATTCCCATTGGTATTAGCCTCAGATACCCGTGGCTAATACCCATCCATTTTTTAGCATCTAACTTCACCTAGTCACGTTAGGTGGGACCTACCAATCTTTTAAGATTGAGTGAGATTGTGTCTCGCAATCTAACCAAATTTTTAAGTGTGACAATTTTTTTGACCAGCTGACAAAATGAGTCAAATTGATAAAAGCATTTGTTTGCATTTGGCTGGATGTTTTAGCACCCAATTTCACCTAGTCCTGTTAAGTGGTGCATACCAATCTTTTATGATGGGGTGAGATTGTGGGTCCCACTTAGTAACAGGGGGTAAATTGGTATTAACACTACGCTTGCATGGACAGTCCTATATTTGCAAGTCAAATATTCGCATGTATATGATGAAATGTCAACTTGGAGATTACAAAATATTAATGAGTTCACTTTTCTAGCCCTTTGTTTTGTTCTCTAATTTAATTTACGGAGTAAATTACTTATGGTACCAATTTAGCATAAGAAAGATATTGAAAAGTACAAATTATTACAAAACCTTTTTTTTAAATGATGTCAGTAACCACTTATTTTTTGCCTTCTATAAAGATGTGTGTTGCAAAAGTAAGAAAAATATTTCTCCAAATAATTTAACTTTTAAAATCTCTTCAATTTTCATATTTTAAAATATCATTATTTATTACACAACTCGGGATTTTTTTTAAAAAAATTCAACCTTTTTTATTACAAACTCTTTATTGAGCCTCCAAATGACTCGCCTTTATTTAAATCTTGCAAAATATCAACTTTGTGATTATGAAATATTAATGAGTTTTCTTTACCTCTTGTTTTATGCTCTTTAGTTTAATTTACCGAGTAAATTACGCAGTTTCTACATTACCAATTTAGCATCGAAAAGAAATTGAAAAGTAAAAATTATTACAATTTTTTTTAAAAAGATAAATATTTTTCTTACATATTCACTTCCTTCCACAAAACTCAAGCTAAGAAATATGTATATTATACTCATTTATAAACCAATTTAAAAAAAAAATAGTTTGATAAACAAGAAAAATCCACGAGTAAAGGTAAATATATAAGATCCACCCATTCCATACATTAAAACCAATAGTTATTAATGGTATAAAACATAGTTTTACTGACAAAACCAACAGAACGATATCAAGGTAATTGAACTTTTCAAATCGGTTTATATTTATCATTAGCCACGTAAGTTTTCACAAGTGGCTAAGGATGTGGACCAATGACCAACAAAGATTCAAGAGTCTCAGCATATACAAACTATGTATACTGGCAAGTGGGCAGAAAATCGACTTTCAATCCATTTTTTTAATAATTCCCATTGGTATTAGCCCTGGATACCCGTGGCTAATAACCATCCATTTTTTAATAATTGGAGGGCCATGTGGACCCCACAAGTCAAAAAACTGTTGCATGTACATATTTGAAGGACCTCCGACCCAAATCAAAACACATAAAAATTTATGAACTCCGGTGATCCCTCACCGGCGACCGACGATGAACTTTCTCCTCTTCGAACAAGGTGATATTTTCTTCCTCTCATCCTCGTGAAATCGATCGTGGGGTTGCACAAGAGGTTGTCCTCTTGATATTTCCAACAATAAAGCCATTACCAGTGGTCACCCAATGCAAACAAATAAAAAAATTAGCACCTGCATATTAATCAATCAATTAATTTTATTATGATTTTGTTAAATCAATTATGTACCTTCTATAACACGAAGACCTTGAGGTGGTGGTTTCAATGCATGCTTCAAGACCATGAAATCATTGGTTGAACCCACTCACCTGACTAGGATATTTGTGACCAACTTGTGCGGTGTATAGAAAATATAAAATATGCCAGATCACATGAATTCAAACTCTTGTAACTTTATATTTCTACAAACTTTTCTTATCTCATAAGAATCCCACAGTATTTTCCTTCTTTCTTCCTCTCGTTGACGAATAACCCAAGCTTTTACCAACACAACCATAGTTATCTCTACAGTCATGGATATTTAAAGCATCAATTCATTCTCAGATGCATCTATCTTCAAAATAATATTTATAAAAAATTTAGTATTATGATATTTACAGTCGTGGATATTTAAAGCATAGTTATCTCTACAGTCGTGGATATTTAAAGCATCAATTCATTCTCAGATGCATCTATCTTCAAAATAATATTTATCAAAAATTTAGTATTATGTGTGCATGCATAATAATTTGTGATGTGATACTTCTAGTATTTAACTATAGGCTAAATCTCACTTCCCCCCCTAAACTATGGGTCATTTTACCGTTCGGTACACAAAACTTCTAAATTGCCACTTTGCCCCCCTGATTCTGATATTTTCAATCCTATTTTTAACACGGAAAGAGGAAAAGGGGTACAAGTGGCGTGAGATTAATAAGAATAAAATAAAAAGTAGGCATGAGAATATCAAAATCAGGGGGCAAAGTGGCAATTTAAAAGTTTTGCGTACCGAACGGTGAAATGGCCCATAGTTTAGGCTGGTAAAGTGAGATTTAGCCTTAACTATATATGTGTATATGTATCTATATGTGTATATTAATTAGAAACTTGAACAAATAAAATTTTAATGTACATGAACTTAATTAAAAGATATAAGCATTTTTTTATGCTTGTGATAAAATACGTATTAATATTTTTATTATGCCAAAGATGTATCTTTCCATCATTTAAAACAAGCACATATAAAGGACCTCACAAATCACGTTGGAGTAAAGTGTTACCAATAATACTGAATTAGTCCAAACAACTACAAAATCGAACCAAAAACAATATAACAACAATGAAGAACTTTTTCTTACTTCTCTCCATAGCCTAGTTTGGACTAGCATGCACACAAAGGAGTTATGACAAGAGTATACATTCAATTTAAGAATAATTAGTTTAATCAAGCTTTAAAATGCCGAGACATGCTTTATAAGTACAAAAGTTAAGGCAAGAAGGCCATATTTACACATGCTCTTTCGAAGGTAAATCACAGAATCCAACTGAAGATAATTGATATATTAAAGTTTGTTTTCGAATTACTCTTTTATGTATCGAATCCGAGATCAGCCAAATTTTCAAGTTGAGAAACAAGGCTAATTTGGATTTGATTTGGTATGGGGTACGCCAGGCCCACACAATAGTGCAACACGCAGGCGACGCTCGAGAGCCCCAGCAGCAAGCTACTATGGTAGGCTCTCCCCCAACAAAAATTAGATTAATATCGCAGTGAGCCGATGGCCCACATATCAGATATTAAACTGATAAGAACAGATACTACACTTGATCTTAGCCAAAAGGCCGAGAAAGGTATGCATTCTTAA
>JAVXUK010000067.1:0-10974 GCA_032191725.1 Narcissus pseudonarcissus | reverse complement strand
CCCCAGCGACTTCGGCCCCCCTCCCCCCGTCGAGCCTTCTTTTTGGTAAGACTTTAGATTTTTTTTTATCGAACTTTCATCCGAGGTAAAAAATTCCTCATCGTGACAACCTCTTTTTATGTTATTTTTGTATAAAAAATTATAATGGTGATGATGTTAATATATGTTCGGTTAATAGGATTTGAATTTGGTCTGCGTTCATATTATTTGAGTAAATCATCTTCGCATGCTAGAAAAATCATGTTGCTCATTTAGGATTTTTGTTAGTTGATTATGATTTTTGTTAGTTGATAATGGTTTTTGTTGGTTGATTAGAATTTTTATTGATTTTTAGTTGATCATTTATGCAATCATGATGATGGAACTGCTTGCAATTTGTGATGTAAAAAATATAAATGATCTCATTCTTATCAATTTTATTATTAGTTTTACAAAACTAGACTTTTTACACATGTGATGCATGGTAAAATACACAAATGACCGATATGTAGATAAGTCTCTTAAACATCATCTTTTGCACAAAGACCTGCGTAAGTGAATCGTCATGAACAGTAGAAGATTTCACAGGATTACATACAAATATATAGAATTTAAGAGGTATATAAATATCAAAGAGTTCAAAAGATATAGAGAAAGAGGTTTGCATCTCCTATAGAACCTTCTAATAATTTTAGACTGAACTAAACTAGCATCAGATTTAGAAATAGAGGTTTTGATGATTTTGAACTTTATAACTACTTGTGTCCCATTAATTCAATGATGGATTGTGAACTTTATAGCTTGTTGATCAACAATTCAAATTACGTAACAAAGAATTAAGTTGGGCCGCTGATCAGGTGGCTACTAAAACAAAATAAGTGAAAAGGAAATTTTTTAGTTGCAAATGTCAACAAAGCTGGTTACATAATAAATTCTTCCTATCTAATGAATGGAAAAAAGGTAGAAAATCAAGATGGTAACATAGGTGAGGTTGTGATCCTTGTGGTTGGCCACACGATACTCTCAGTATATGCAATATCAAGCACGTTGGAAGTTTAATTGGTCGCTAACAAGTTATTGTTGATTTTGCAGGTTTGAAGATCATATTAAATAGAAGATGGATGCTCCTAAGAAGGTATATTACTTTTATTAATTTATTTTTTCTTAATTAATATAGAATAATTTTAATTAGAATACCCTTAAAATCCTAGTTAGAAAACACCCTATAAACCTTAACAAATATTTAAATACTTTAATAGTTCTTTTAAAATTATAATTATAGAAAATTATTAGCAAAATATTATATGTGATAGATTTTCTTTAGGATCGTCCTATAGTTTCTCGTCTAACAATTATTATATATCAATCTAATTTAATTTATCGTAAACAATTAATTTTTTACGATATTTTAAATTAAATTGGTATATAATAATTTTGGATTTGTCCGTTAAATTTGGACAAGTTACGAATGCAACAATGCATACATGTCACATGCGATAGTGTTTTTGACGGTTTCGAGATAATTTCGTCAGTGCCTCCCATTTGTTCCTCGCGTACATATAATACATGTACGGATGCGGGGAACAATGGGTAGGTGCTGCTGAAATTTTCTCCAAACCGTTTAAAACACAAGCATGTGACATGTAAGCATTGTTGCATTCGTAATGAGAGTTAGGACCTTCAGCCCTGACATTCACAAATTATTATGTCGTCATGACTGTTCGATCACTTAAAGAATATTAGTTAGTGGATGTTCATGGTAAATAAAATTTTGAAATGTTAAATATATATAGTTATTCTCAATGCTTATCAAAAACTTCATGAACTAACAGGTCAGAATTGTTCCGGATAAATCTTTCATCGATATGAATAAGAGAGAGAGATATACTGATCCTAAATTTAAACAAGGACTACAATCATTTCTAGACTTCGCTGAACAGAACCCAAGACGTAGTGATCCAAGTCGCATGCTCTGTCCTTGTAACAAATGCAGTAATCGATATTTATTTAGTCGTGGGGTAATTGAGGAGCACGTAACTGTACACGGTTTCATCCAACAATATAGATCGTGGGTATTTCATGGAGAAGGGGTGATTGATGAAACAGAAAGTACCGTTAGGGAAAACATAAATGTACAAGTTGATATCCCACCCCCTGAAAGAGTAAATGAGACGCATGAAATGTTAGAAGACATATTAGCTGCTGAGGGTATTGAGCTTGAGGACCCAATTGCGGAGATCGGAGATGTTGACGAGTTAAAAAGGTTGATGGAGGAAGATGAAATGGATTTATATTCTGGATGTACGGAGTTTACGAAGTTATCATTCCTTATTCGTCTTTTTCATATAAAGACAATTAGTGGGTTGGGAAATAAGTATTTTGATATGCTACTTGATCTTTTACGAAGGGTTATTCCAGAAGGAATGGAGAACATTCCAAAGAACCATTACGAGGCAAAAAAGAAGATTAAGAAGCTTGGTTTCTCTTATGAGAAAATCGATGCATGTCCGAATGACTGCATATTGTATCGTAAGGAATATAAAATGCTAAATGAATGTCCTCGGTGTGGTGTTTCTCGATGTACCAAAACTAAGCGTACTTCAGTTGCATAACATCCCCAAGTAAGCTCAAAGAGGAAAAAGATCCCAGCCAAGGTACTTCGATACTTTCCATTAACAAGGAGATTGCAACGGCTCTTTATTACAAAAGACATGGCAAGAAACATGCGTTGGCACTCCGATTGTCGAATTAAAGATGGAAAATTAAGGCATCCAGCTGATACAGATGCATGGAAACAGCTTGATAGTATTGAGCATTTTGGTGAAGAGGCTAGAAACGTGCGCCTTGGTTTAGCGACTGATGGTTTCAATCCTTACGGTACTATGAGTTCGACTTGGTCTACATGGCCTGTATTAGTTATGCCGTATAATATTCCTCCTTGGATGTGCATGAAACAAACAAATATTATCTTAACTTTACTCATTCCTGGAAGATTTTCACCTTCTCAGAATATCGATGTTTATTTGGAACCATTAATTGAAGAGCTGGAGAACTTATGGAAAAATGGAGTTGATACATACGATGCGTATGAAGAGAAAAAATTTCGAATGAGAACGGCAATATTATGGACAATCAATGACTTTCCTGCATATGGAATGTTATCTGGTTGGTCTGTCTATGCAGAGTGCGCATGTCCGTTATGTGGTTTTGATTACAGTGGTTTGAAACTTAATACGAAGGGTAAATATTGTTACTGGTTTCACAGAAGATGGCTTCCACTGAAACATACATTTCGAAAGCAAGCAGATAAATTTGATGGTGCACATGAGAGAAGACTACCTCCTAAACACTTATCAGGTGAAGAAATATTCGATCAAGTCTCAACAATTGAGATAAAGTATGGTTGTAATCGTTTTCAAATAGATGGTTCTTTGAACAAACCAAGTAAAAGGAAGAGGTCAGGCGACAATCAGGAGTCTAAAGGATGGAAGAAGAAAAGCATTTTCTTTAGGTTACCATATTGGAAACTTCTATTGATTAGACACAACATTGATGTCATGCATGTGGAGAAAAATGTATGTGATAATCTACTAAGTACCTTACTGCAGGACCAGTCAAAATCAAAAGACAACCTCAATGCGCGTAATGATTTGAGAGAACTAGGAATTCGACCAGAGTTGCATCCAGTATCTCTTGATAACAATATTTATGAATTACCAGCGTCCAGTCATACCATGACTAAAGATGCGATGAAAAATTTTTGTGAGGTCCTTAAAAATTTAAAAACTCCAGATGGTTTTTGCTCTAACATATCAAATAATGTTCATGTGGATGAGAGGAAGATCATCAACTTGAAAACTCATGACTATCATGTACTCCTTCATCAGCTGATTCCTGTCGCTCTTCGGCATAACTTACCGTCTACTATCACTAAACCTTTAATGGAGTTCTGTGGATTTTTTAATAAACTTTGCTCTAAAGTAATAGACGTATCCGAATTTGAGCAATTAGAGACTTCAATTGTTGAAACTCTATGCAAGCTTGAGATGATATTTCCACCATATTTCTTTACTATTATGGTGCATCTTACAATACATCTAGCTACAGAGGCTCGAATTGCTGGACCAGTCACGTATCGATGGATGTATCCGATTGAGAGGTATAATAAAAATTTTACGTAAAAAAGATATGATATGTCTTTATGAAATTTTGATGATTTTTGATTTTGCTATCTCGTAGGTATTTGGGATTCTTGAAACGTCAACTAAGGAATCGATCTCAACCCGAAGGGTCGATCGCGGAGAATTATGTTGCTAATGAATGTCTAAATTTTATTTCACGCTACTTGCGTGGAGTAGAGACAAGATTTAATCGTCCACCACGAGTTATCGAGGGCCAGTTATCTTGTCCAAAAGGAGAGGATCGGGCTTATCGAAGAGAATGGCTGGATCAAGCGCATGCATATATTCTTAACAATCTACAAATTGTAGACGAGTATAAAAGGTAATTCTATGTTTAAACTTTTTGTTCAGTATCTATCTGCATTTTATGATATAAAATCTAATCTATTGATATTAATCTTGTAGATTACACATTGAAGAACTTAAAAAGCAAATTAAAGGTAAGGATGCTGCGTGGAAGATTGATCAGCAACACAAAAAACATTTTCCATTGTGGTTTCGTAGCCACGTATGTATTTCTCAACTAATTATAATTTTGGTGAGAAATATATTATAATTTTCCATATTTATATATTTGATACTCTTAAATTGTACTGTAGATTGAATCAGGGATCTTACAAGGGTTGGAGTACGATTCTTTCATCTTGCGAATTTCCAAGGGCCCACGTCCTAGAGTAACCCGTTATGGCTCCTATTGTATCAATAATATCAAATTTCATACTTCGGAACTAGAAGCAAAGCGGGCTACACAAAACAACGGGGTGTGCTGTCCATTTGAACAAAACTTCTATTCTAGTGCTCGGGATCAGAATCCTATTGGAGGACAGAAAGCATTTTTTGGTCAGTTGGAGGATATAATTGAGATCTGTTATGGTTTTAATGAAACTGATCGGTTTGTCATGTTCAAAGTTCGATGGTGTGCATGCCCAGCAAAAGATGAGTTTGGTTTCCAACTTGTCAATCTTAAAAAAGAAATATATAAAGATGACAAGTTCATGTTAGCTTCACAAGCAGAACAATGTTTTTATGTTAAAGTTACAGGACGGGAGGATACCTGGATTGCACTTAAGAAACCACCTCGATCTTTATTTGATAGTCCCGGTGAAGAAACAAATGAAGATGATGAAGAAGAATGCGAAGCTTCTACCATAAATGAATTTGAGCCTAACTTCTATTACACACACCCATTTGAAAGTAACGAGTCAAATGAAAGTTTGAGTACAACCACAAAGGGAAAGGAAATAGCAACAGGGTAGGGAGATGTACTATTAGTCAAATGTAAACCATGACATTCAAGTTTTGTATATGTTGTTTATGGATATTACTTATTTTTAATTTCAAGGTTGTTTTTTGATTAATGTAATGCAAGTGCTTATTTATCATTCTTCGTTACATGCATGATTATTATTTCTTCGTTTATGATTCTTCGTTTATGATTAATGTAATGCATGTATAATTGTTCTTTAAGATGCGATATTATTACTTGTTAAATATAATGACACTACAGGAGAGAGGTAAATCAAATGTTTTCAAGAAGTGGTTCAGTAAAAGTAGACGTGATCGTGGTTCCACCTCAGATCCGACCGAGGTCGAGGATGGAGGTATATATATTTTTTACAATTTATAGAATGTGAAATTAGACACTTAATTTATGTAAATGTTGATTTATCAATTTTTTTTAATTTATTATACAGGGTCATCCGAACAATATATACAGGAAGGAACCCAATGAGCATTGGCTTTATCACAGGCTACATGCGAGTATATGCCATCTTTGTCTACCGAGGAGTTGGAGGCTATTCCACTCCCAGGAGCGTTGGTTGCTGAGGAGTATCATCTTAGCAGGAGTCATGCCAACGCCTTAATGGAATTCAATTCAAGATTACCTGAGATTCAGCAGTTAATTGAAGATGCAAGGATTGCTGCTGAATCTGCAGAGATGGCTGGCGAGAATCTAAGTAAATTTAAAAAGAAGACCAAAACTAGAGGCGACGCAAGATTATATACAAAAGTAGATAAGGAAGGAAGAAGGGTCGTCCTCCAGTGGAATGATAATGGTCAGCCATTTGGACCAGGTGACTGGTCAACAAAATTTACTGAGGTAATTGGATGCCTTGTGCGAAATACAGAGGTATGGAATGTGGCATTCAGTTTTAAGAAGAACTCCTACAATGCATACAGGACAACATGGATAGAAATCCTCGTAAGTTTTTGATGGTTTTACGATTTTATAAAGTTAATATATCCTTATATATATATGTAACTTTTAATATAATTTTGCAGAGATATTTTTACCTTGAAGATGAGATTGATAGGCGATGGGTGTATGTACGTGATGCAATGCACCAAAAATTCAAGCAATATAGGGAACGAATAAAAAGAAAATACGTGAAGACATCATTATATGAGGCAGATTGGCAACGAATATATGGCCTTCCCTCGACGATCCCTATTCAGAGTTTTGCCTATTTACTCTTAGATTGGAGTAGTGAAAGAGGAAAGGTAAAAAATTATTTACGTTTTGCTGAATATATTATATTTTAATCATTTACGCGTTCTTTTAATATGTATTTATAGGCTGAATCGGAAAGAAATAAAGCTAATAGATTAAAAAGTGTGGAATCATATTTTGGTGGAAGTGTATCAACGCAACGCTATCGTCATACCATTGTAAGTTACATTCAATATAGTTTACGTATTACCTTTATAGTATTTAAGAATTTAATATTCGAAAGATGAATTATTTGTTCATTCAGGATATGGCAGGAGGCGATGCATCTATGTCCACCACCTGGCAGGTTTTACATAGTAGAGATGATATGCCAGAGGATATTATGCAAGTTCAGAGAAGACATTGGGTATATATTAATGTTTTAAATTAATATACAGATTTAATTCTATTATTTGAATCTATTTTTTTATAATTTTAGGAACATCTTGCTGACGGGGAGCAAACTTTCAGAGAAGAGAACCCCGATTACCCGACGACACAATCGATTCTGCCTTTAGAGGTGGAATCTAGAATTCTACAGCAAGAGTTCCCGGCTGCTGCTGCAAAAGGAAGAGTACCTATAGTCGGTCCTCGGTCGTCCGCTTCATCTAGAGGGTCGTCTTCCGCGGGAGGTGGCTATAATTACTTCCACAATTCTGAAGAATTTCAGAGAATTCAACAAAGCCTGGAAGCAGAACGGGAGAAGAGGCAAAAATTAGAGGAGGAATGTCAATCTCTTCGCCAAGGGCAACTACAGATGCAGGAACAACAACAACGAATGGAAGATGCAATGAGACGAATGGAGGAACGGTTATCAAGGCAGACGGCCTCTCAGCCTTCATTATGGCAAATACTGTCACAAGCAACTCCAGAATTCGTTTCATCGACATTTCCTCAATTGTCACAGAACATGACTTATGAAGATTATGCAAGGATTTTGAATCCGCGAGGTCCTTCGGGAGGCAGCAGCTAAATGACACTATGATTGAGAAAGGTATGATCTCTTCTTTTGTCTAGTTTCATTTTTGATCTCTTCTTTTATTGTGGATAGTACGCATCGTGATTGCTCTTGCATAGTTGCATTTAGCACTAACGTAGGTTCATCCATGAAATTAATTAAGGGATCTTCTGTCATAACTCATAAGAGGATTTTCAACCATGAAATTAAAACGAATACATAGTATTGTCATAAGAAGATTTTCTGTGGCAACTTCAAAATTATCCTCCTAGTGCCTTGGGTTTATCCCCATCTGCGGAACAGTGTATCTCTTTATTTCCATCACGCAGGGACAGTAGAACAAGTTCTATCCCTCAAGTCTTCCACTATGACAGAATAAACATCTTGGAATTAAAGCACGACGTGTTCAAAACATGAGCATAACCGAAGTGAAAACAGTGAGACGGATAGGTGTTAAAAAGATGGAATAAGAAATCATTGCATTCAGATGTAAACCTGAATGGATAAAGTAAAGTCTGTTACATGTCGCTCGAATTTAAGCATAGGCACCTTATATGTATCAAAGAATAAAAAATTAGGTAATTTTTTTTATAAACCATCAACATTCTAATGTTTAGTACTTTCAGCAGTCAGTTTCAAATTTAATCATTGTATGGAATTATATTTCTAACCATACTCATGTACAATGCTCATGCTAAATACTGGTACATTAAATCTCAAGATTGGATTTGAGCGATTGTTATATTGCATAGATACAATACAATAGCAAGGAAATCAAGCAAATAAGTTGTCATAAAAAAAGTAGGCTTGACGTAATAAATAACATAAGCCCTGCTATTGGTCAAAAAAATGAAGCATAACCCCATTTAAATTCTACATAATGGTACTTGTAAGAAAAGACAAGTCTTCATGCAAGAAAATTATCTCCTCTGTTGCATGTGCACATTAAGATAAGTTTGTGTATGACATCCGCAATGCATATGTAGTCATTTGTGTATGTGTATAATTGCATGTGCATACAAGTCTAGTGTGGGTTGGAACTCAAATCATTTCAAATTCCTTAATGCTTGGGATGAATTACAGTTCAGAGTTTTATGGAGTTGGGAGCTTTAGGAGTTTAATCCATTCAACTCAATCACATTCAGATCTATTAGATTCTATTTTCCAACATATTTTGTCACTACTAGATTCTAACACCTATTTGCTATTTTTTACACATACCGTGATATGTGACTTACAATTGCCAATGCTAGTGCATTAAATGCATACTTAAACATTTGATGATAGTTCAGTTATATGGGAAGGGGAGGAGAGAGCTTCAGTAATTTTAGATGGAGCACGTAACTTTGTGATTTTACTTTTCCTTTCAGGATTCAATCTTCGGTCTTTCACTTAAACAGGGATTAGAATTAATGTTCTGAGCTTGTGCTATTGCTCAAGAAAGTTTAGAATTAATGTTCACTTGTTCCTTTAATATGATTTCTTCTCCCACTCCATACAAATATCTGAAAATCCACTCCATCAAAACTCAGTAGTTAGGGCCGGCAGCAAGGATCTCATCAGTCAGGTTGTCATCTTTGCCGATCTTGTAGCTTGCAAACACCTCAAAGTTGTTCTTAAATAAACCGCCGAGCTTAAGCAGAGTCTCCTTGTACGCCGCCTTGTCTTTCCACTGTTCCTCAACACCCACCAAAAAATACGATCAGCTGGGATACAGAATTCAAAAATTTTATTGGTAGAACATTAATGCCAAGACAAACTTAAAGATATATAACACACCTCCCATTGGAGTAGCAAGAGAATGTAAGGTGAGAAAGCAAGCATCCAAATCCTTCAAAGTCGGTCCTGTAGGTATGCTATATATAAGACTACATAAATCTGCACCATTTATAAGTCTTTGAATGTGCATATCAAATCCTACCATGCAATAGAAATCCAGCTTCTTACTGGAATGCAATAATTTCTTATTTGTCTAGATATACTCAGGTTTTGACATGGACTTGGTGGACAGGAATGAGTACATATCTGGAATGTCTTCATAGTGCATCAGTATTTTTGTGCAGCTGTCATGGATTATTAAGGGGAATTCTACAGTTTTTCATGATGTTGGTTATATTTGTATTCATTTTTGTTGGTTATATAGGGAGGCTTGTTCCCTATTCTAGATTCATATACTTGTTTTTTTAAAATTGAATTGTGCCATGTTATGACTTGTATTGTTGGTGAAGTACGTATCTTTTTGCTGATATTATTGATATGGCTAGAAATATTGTTATTGATATATATTGTGAATATTGTTTTTGATATTGTGAATATTGTTATTGTGGATATTATTGATATTGTGAATATTGTTATTGTGATTAATCTGTGAAATTTATTGCTGGAGCAGCAGGTTTGTATTTGAAAAAAAAATTAATAATGGTATTGGCCACGGATTCCAGTGGTCAATATAAAATTATTAGCCACGAATTTTCGTGGCCAATAATGGGTATTGGCCACGGGTTGCTGTGGCCAATACCTTTCTATTGGCCACGAAATTCCGTGGCCAATACTTACGTATTGGCCACCGAATTTGGTGGCCAATAGAAAGGTATTGGGCACAGACTTCCGTGGCCAATAGAAAGGTATTGGCCACGGAAGTTCGTGGCCAATACAAAATTATTGGCCACGGAAATCCGTGGCCAATATCCTTCTATTGGCCACGGAAATTGGTGGCCAATATACCTAGGTATTGGCCACGGATTTCCGTGGCTAATACACTTATTAGCGACCACAATCGGTCGCTAATAACTGTATTAGCCACCAGCTTTTTTGCATCGGCTTATTAGCGACCGATTGTGGTCGCTAATAACTATTAGCTACGAAATTTCATATATTAGCCACGAAAATTTTCGTGGCTAATACCTTGGACCTGTAGTAGTGGCCGTTAAAACTTTTCTGTGATAATCAATCAGCCGTATTGTTTTCTAATAACAATAGGAGTTCGTCGAAGTCTAAGCACATTGACATTAAGTTCCTCATTGTTAAAGAACGAGTTCAGAGTGGTCAGATATCTATAGAGCACATTGGGACAAACTCCATGATTGCAGATCCTCTTACCAAAGGTTTAATGCCTAAGGTGTTTAAAGAGCACACTGCTAATATGGGTGTTGCATTATTAAATGATGTAACCGTTTAGTGGGAGTTTGTATTTGGAGTGCTTGTAATTTTGATTTTGACATGTCAATAAAGGATATTTTGCGGATGCATTTGGATAAATATCATTTCAGTTTCAGTTTATAGATATCATTCGGTTCCACTCTGTACTTTGTTTTTGATCTCATTCAGTTAAAGGATGTCATTCGGTTGCGACATCATAAGGTTAA
>JAVXUK010000065.1:0-11076 GCA_032191725.1 Narcissus pseudonarcissus | reverse complement strand
TTGAATACTTTTTCCTCCATTTCAAAGTGTGTTGTTTATGGGTTTTTAATCTGTCAATCCTTTAAATTAAGGAACCATTGAATAAAGCTAAGTGTTAATCTCAACCATCATGACAATTCTTGTCATGATAAGACATTCATAATTAGGATTAGTGTTTGATAATTACTTTGCTAATTACTTGGTTGATAATTAACCAATTGCAACTAATAGTAAATATAGCTCCAATTAACGATTAGCAATGTCGCTCAATTAACTCTTAATTGACTCCCATCAATAATCAACTTGCTTTGTATACTAACTAATAGTTAGTTAGCCCTCCAACTAGATCCGTCAATTATGGCAACCTCAGTTTGCTCTCCCAGTAAAATACTGCTTTTCAATTTTGACCAACACTTAGTTATTGGTAACTATTGTGTATATGATCATTTGGATTCCTTTTCTAATCTGGTTATTGGACTTAGTTTAAATTACATTTGCAACAACAATCTAATGACTTGTGAACGCCTTCAAGTGCTATTCATCGTCTCCAAACTTGCCAAAAGAGATTTTGTCAGAACATGTCCATCTGTGATGTGACATCCTTTCATCCATCTATATGTCTAATGATCAACCCCAAGATGTGAAATAAAAGTCAAACCCATACTGATCATAAGTGAGCTCATGTTTGCAATTTGGCATAATGGAGTCTCAGAGATCAAGTAAGCATCACTCCAGCCATAGTCTTTTATAAAGCCAAACTCATAACTAGACATAATTCTATTCGCACTTTGTAGAAGGGTGATTAATTCCTTGTTGGCCAAGCACCTATCTTCATGTCCGTACCGACAATCTCAACGGTGTGAGCACTAACTAGGTCCATAAATGGTCGGTATTGCCCACTTTCAAATAGTGAGAGTCGCATGTATAAGATAACCGTGTTCTTCTCGTGTTACATGAGTATCTAATATCTATACGATGAGGAGTTCATGTTTACTAGAATTCCATGCAAGGATGCTCCTTGGTCGATCACGTTTAGTATGCTTGTTAGATACTATTCTCTTAATAAGCACTTACACACTCACTACCAGTGACTCTCACCTGATGACTTTAGACACGTTACTCACAACCATTATGAGCGATGTAGTGTGTGACATCCTTTACAGATCTTATTGATTTACCCCATATCAATAATCCAAATATAACTAGGAACATCTTTAACAATTGTGTACAAGCAGATAGTAAGTCTATATTGATTATCCAACTACGACTGAGAACATCTTTAAGAACTATGTAAAGGAAGATAATAGGTATCCCTATTCTAACTCTTAGAACCCTACTTCTCCACCATAAATTCTATGAGCTCTTTCATGTGCTTAGGAGTACACCACAGTCTGGTAACGAAAATATGAAAGAACCAAAAACCATCCTTTATATATATAATATTTAAAGATATACAAATTTACATTTATATATTCCAAAATAAGTCCTTATTTTGATTTTAGGATACATATCTTAATGTTCGATCTCTTCGTCAAATTATGTCGCTTATCGAGGTTAGTGTATGGTAAACTGTCAAACCTTAATAGCATAATAATTGGTGTTTGATATATAACTCATCGCCAACAAGATCAAACTGATAACACTTTATCAGTTTTGTCTTATCTATCATGGTCAAAGGAGTTATAGCTATAGTTTTATCGAGTAACCAGCTATAACATCAACTTCCCATACCAGGAAAGAAGAATTTCATCTTGACAGCTCACTACCTCCATGTCCTTCGAAATGCACCCAACTGAAACCTGTATGAACAAATTTGTAGAGCTGTGATTGGGTAATAGTCAGAGTACAACCTACCAATGCAAGAGTACTATGGCATGTCTCAAGTTAAGAGACTAACCTATACATACGTTGAGAACTTCTATTTGACAGTTATATATGATGCCAATTACAAGTTCTTTACGAGTTGTCCAGTGCACTCATTCTCTAATGAGTATTGTACACTATCCCATGGTATCTCAACACTAATAGCTGTGAGAACAATTATCGCCATCCTATGTTGTCGAGGAAAGTATACATCGGTCTATACAAGGTGCTGATGTCCTATCTTGACACTCTAATGACTAGGGATGCTTTTAGGATATACTTGTATACTACTCAAGTCTCACTATTATGATTTCTATCATAATTCTAATAGTCAGTAGTAACTTAATGACTTTACCTGCTTGTTTTAATGATAAATAGTAGTAAGTAAAACATAGATACAAACCAGATAAAGATTAACCAGATTGCATACAATCATTTTGAACGAAAATATTTTATTCATATAGGTCCTATATAATATATAATTATTGCTTTTAGGACACCTATATCTAATAATCTTTTCAAAGAAGACATTGTGAAGGGAATTTACCTTAGAATTAAGAAATCAATTTATTCATTAGCTGAGAATATGAAGAGATTTTGGTGGAAAGGTCTATTGAGATCAAGCCAATGAATTTGACTTGGGAAAGATGTGAATTGAGGAGAAAGATCTCAAACAAGTGATGCATTAATAAAAGATGCAACGAAAATGTTTGAAAGCAGGAACTTTGATCGGAAGTTGATAAATTGGACATAGAAGAAGAGGGGAGGCCTTTGGCCAGCGATGAATGGAGATACCAACAGAGCAGTGAGCTTGATGAAGTGGGGGATCATTAATAATTCATAGGTTATTACACTAGATTGTAGCTTCTTTGTGATTAATAATTGTGAGCATTGTTTGGGAATAAATCAAGTCCTTGTTGCTCCAATAATTACTATTCTTTATCTTCCTTATTGTATAATGGTCGGCCTCTATTTGCGTATGTGCAATCCATCTCATTCCATTCTCTCACATTTTATACTCCCACACATCCGATCTATCTCATGTCCAATCTATCTCTTTTCTCATCTCTTAAGGTATCACTATTCGTCCATCTTAACATTCTCATTTTAGTTACCCTCATTGGAACCATAGTTGATAGATCATTTTATTCAGGGGCTGACTGAATATTGAGAACTGGTGTTGCAATGCAATATTTGTTGTAAATAAATTATGTCTCATGTTTAGTGAGCAACCTCTTTGAAAATTGTAGTTGCAAATATAAAACAAAATTTTGTAATATTTATTGCAATCAAAGTAGTTGCAACAAATGTTGCAACTATGAGAAATGTGATATAGTAATCAGGAGGGGTTTAACATCACCCTCTTATCATCAAAATTTTATTCACTTATTTTGTCCATATAAACACGTTGAACATTTCTACTACAGGCCTTGAAAACAACCAAATGATTGAGTCCAAACTATTTTCTTGCAACAATTGTTGTATGTGACAAATGTTTGCCAAAAAAAAAATGGTACTAACCAAATGTTCCTTAATATTAACTAATGAAGTTTCTGAAGTTGATGGAACAAAGTTCTTGAGAGTGTTCATATGTGCAATTAAGGAAACAGTGAGAAAATTAGTGTGAACTGGAATGTTGAGAAAGAGTTGAATTGGTAGTAATATCACTCAAATCACGGATATCCACAATTGCATCAAAGATGAATAGACTAAATAGTAAAAAAAAATTCTCTATGCATTAGAATCTTTCTAAAGTTGAGTCCATTCTTTGAATTCATTAATTTTGACCCTAATCTATTCTGTTTTATAGGGCTATCAGGGATAATGATGTCAAATTGAAGATTTTGTACTGTGGAATATGCCATACCGACCTTCACATCATTAGGAATGATTTTGGTAATGCTATGTATCCCGTTGTTCCAGGGTATGTTCATCTCACAAATTAAGTTCTCTTTCCAAATGCTTATTTAAAAAAATCCAGCATATGTTGTTAATAGATATTTAATGTTCTCTTTTTGCCGTGATCTTTTATATATATGTATGAGAGATGATGTTTCCAATTTGATATAAGCTGCAAAGTAAAAGAAATTTCCATAAGAAATATTTACAGCTATGATGTGTTAGAATGCTCTGCAAGCATGGATGAAAAGCATCAGGATTCATCAGAATTAATCAGGTTTAATCAAAACCTAGAACATTAGCAACCAAGTAAAGAAAGTTACCACCAGCATCCTTAACCATTAAAGCATTATTCACTTTGTCATATAAAACTAAGCTGGAAGTCTAGAGCCCCAGCTGAAAGTCGACCAAGCATTAAACGTGAAGAAATGAGAAAAATACAAATCATACTAGGTTCCCTTAACATAGCTACAAATATTTAAAGCCCACTGGGGACCATTTCTCAACAGAAGAAGTAATAACAGAAATACATCCATGAGAAAATGAAGAGATTTCGGTGGCGAAAAATAACCAACATTATATGCTGTTTTAATAAAAGTCTATTTACAAATGAAGAGAAAATACATCCATGAGCCCCATCTGGAAGTCTAGATTTGGCATGTAAAAGGCTCATCCATGCAAAGACAGTATTTTTCATAAAAGCATCAATAATCAAGTATTTAATACAGAATATTTCTTAGATACAATGATGATATAGAAAACTGACTTAATGATTTATTTGTAATGTTGGCTAGAAAATATGTTGCACCTACCCTTTCTACCTTTTACAAATGTTTTTGCATACTCCAAGAACATGCACAGTTTATTTGTTCTTTACTATTTTGAGTATTCAGTCCATTCTTCATGCAATGAATCAAAGTATCGCAAAAATATTCAAGACAAGATATGACACAAACCCAAATAACAAACTGATCATGATTTTTGCACCAACTGTTTCGTATAGGCATGAGATCGTCGGTATTGTGACTGAAGCAGGAAGCAAAGTCCGCAAATTCAAACAAGGTGACAAGATTGGTGTAGGTTACATGGTTGGCTCGTGCAATGCCTGTGACAGCTGTGCTGAGGGCTTTGAGAATTACTGTCCTCAAATTGTAACTACCTCTAATGGCATCTATAATGATGGAACAACCACCTATGGAGGTTTTTCAGACAACTTGGTTGTTGATGAGAATTTTGCAGTCTTAATCCCTGAGAATTTGGCCCTAGACAAGGCTGCTCCTTTATTGTGCGCTGGGGTCACTGTTTATAGTCCAATGAAATACTATGGGCTCAATCAACCAGGGAAACATCTTGGAGTTGTCGGGCTTGGGGGGCTTGGACATGTCGCTGTGAAGTTCGGAAAGGCTTTTGGCATGAAAGTTACGGTGATCAGCTCTTCTCCAAACAAGAAAGAAGAAGCAATTGAACGCCTTGGAGTTGACGCTTTCTTGATTAGCCGTAACCCCGAGGAAATGCAGGTAAAAAGACTGATCCTCTTACTGTAGATTTGATGTCTCTTGACCTGTTTGATGCTCAGTCTATTAGAGGCTGTTTAGTTGCTAAGACAATAGAGCTCCATGCAAGCTACAGATATAGCAAGAACCTGTGTCAAATGTTGCGATGATTAGGTTGCCGTCATTAAGCAATAAATGTGTGCAATGACTATTGGTCATAAAAAGGAATGCCATGCCTGGAATGAGGAATCTAAAATGAATTAGTATAACTGTAGCTGCAGTTTTAAACCCTATAAAATTTTGCAATATTTGATTTGCCCTGCAAGCCCAAATTCTGTAACATAAGTTGCCAACATTCAAACAATAGGCATGATAGCTCATTTGCTTGGCCATTAGACCTTCCCCTTCTTTGTTTTGAAAAAAAAAAATGTTTTTTCCTGTTTTTCTTCTTTTGCGACAACAAATGCAACAAATCAACCACTTCCTTAATGCTGCTTGATGACGATCTATATAAGAGATGAAAATTAACCGATCATATTGGTATCACCACTTTATTGCAATGCATTAACCTTTCGAGTTGAAATGTCCAATCTTGAATTGAGACAGGTTTAATTTTTTTTTTTACTTCTATTCAATTGTCTAACTGATTTGATTACACAAACCAATCCATACTTATATATGAGGAACTCAAATCCTGGAAATGCCTATTTAGCTAAATAAGACCAACTTTTTCGGCTTCAAAGTGACAACATTTTGTAAATGTAAAGTTACATCTATTAGTTCAGATTCCAATGCTCTGGTGATGATTCGGCACGTGGCAAGAGTTGGATGGTGGGAAAAACACGTGCAGCGCACTGTGAAACCCCCATGCCCAGCAAACACGTGCAACACACATTGAAGGTGAACCCCACACCCAACGAACAAGCTTTGCTTAATGGCTGCTGCACTTTAATCTTAGATAATTTCAACATAATCTCATAGCCGATGTGGGAATACGATTGACAACAAACGCTTTCACAATAAACATGTGCAGTGCACGTGCTAAATACTTGTGTAATAAAGACATGATGCCATAGTATGTTTTATGGAACGTCCCTAATGTGTAGCGTGTAACTAGACACTGAATACCTATATCACTTGTACATGTATTATTGGCAAAGTTGTTTACTAACACAAATGGTTGGCATATTTGAAAAATGCGAGTGAATACAGAAGCTTATTGGAAGAGATTCCACTTATTCCCCCTTGGTTGTCAGCCCGTAAACTTGGGGGAACCCCTAGATCTTGAAACTTTAATTGAAAGAAATTATTTTGTATTGACGAAGCCTTCATGATTGGCTATTTATCTACGAAGCACGGACACAAACGCGGACATGGACATGGTAAATGACAAAATTTTAAAAAATAAGAAACAGAAACATGCGGAAAAATAACAAATTTACTTTACATATATATAAATATGTTTAGTTTTTTATATTTTATTAAATTTAGCAAAATTAATTTGAATATACATTTTTATTTTTAAATTAAAAAATATTTTATTCAAAATTTTAAAAAGAAAAAAAAACAATAGCAGCGAGAGATATTTCTCCCTCTACCACCCAATGAACCCACGAGGGTTCATGTGGGCAACAGAGGGAGAAATATCCCCCTCTGTGTTTTCTTTTCATTTTAGTTTTTTTTTACCTTTCTTCTCTCTCGGATGCAGAGGTTTTAGGTTTCTAAAATGAAGAGAAGAAGAGAAGAAGAGATGGAGGAGGGAGATAGAGAGACGGAGATCTAGGGTTTCAAATACAAAGGTTAGTTTTCTTTGTTTTTAAAAAATATAAGTTTTCGATATCAAAGATCTAAGACTTCGAAGAGAACATTATTAGCCCGTTTCTTTCACTTTTTGGTTCATTTTTCTATTGGGAAGTCACACGAACATCTCAGAAATATTTCTAAGGCATTTTTATGGTCTTTTCGTGCTAGAAACGTTTATGACACGACAAAGTCATCCATTTTGGAGTTTCGGTGCTTTATAGCTATTTATACCATGAATGAGAATCCCTAACGCCTCAAAGAATAAGAAAATATACATTTGCTATGTTTACATCTACTGTCTCCAGGGCCGGTCCTAAGGATTTGTAGGCCCAGTGCGAGAAAATTTTTGGGGCTCTTTTTGAGTTTTTTTTATTAATTAATAATTAATACCAATTTTTTTTAGGGTTTGGAACCTAGCCAAATGCAATGCTAGGAGGCTCATCCTCACGCCTAGTTCTTTTATTAATAAACTAAAATATTGTACAAAATAGGGATTTGGGGGACATAAAACCAATAGCCCTTGAAATAAAAATAAGAATACAATGATTAATTTGTCTAAGAATAGTATACTATCTCTTGACATCTTCAAATCACCCTCTGTGCTTCTTCATACCTGCACAAAAATCAGAAATAATACCACATTTCATCTAAAATGACTTCTTCTTGCATTTTTAGAAGCAAAATCATCAATTATATCTTCAACATTAATAGTTTTCAACATATTCTTTTCAATGCTTAATATTGCTAATCCATTCAACCTATCTTGAGTCATAGTTGTTCGCAAATAAGATTTTATTAATTTTAATTTTGAAAAGCTTCTTTCAGCAGATGCTACAGTAATAGGTATAGTTAATAAAACTCTATAAGCAACCAAAATATTAGGAAACATTTCCATCTTCTTTACAAACTCCATAACTTTAATAGAGTTCCAAGGAACTTCATACTCATACGCTTCACTTGGTAGCATTTCATGCAATATTTGTAATTCTGAAAATAAACGTTTTGCATCAATATCACAATCCTCACCATGGGTTAAAGCATTTTCAAGTTTCAAACAACAATCTTTCATACATTCGTCGTCCAAAGAAATCAAGCGTTTTGCATCAAACAAAAAACCAAATATAGATTCAAAAAGTTCCATTTGTTCAAATCGTATTTTCAATTGAGAAATTGCCATATCAACTAAAACAAGAAAGTAATATGTTCTAAAATTTTCTTGGGCAGATTGTTGTTCTCTTTCTGTATCAGGATTTTCATCAAAATGTTTCTTTCTTTTTACCCTACGCTTTACCTGAAACACTGGTTCAATGTCCATTTCATCCGCAATCTCTTTAGCATCAATCAATGCAGAAATAAACCCACTTTCTCTATATTTTTCAAAAAATGATACTAACCCTCTCAAACTTTCGATAGCTACATCAAGAAGCATATCTTCGGATTGCAAGTTTTTACTCACTAAGTTTATTTTGTACAAAATTTCATACCAAATAACCAAACTCAATATGAATTCAAAACTTGAAAATTCATTAGATGCCAATTTCTCAGCATCCCAACATATCTTTGGATCATCAGAAACTTCAGCTAACTTCATTAAAGCATCTTTTATTTTGGGAGCTTGAGTTTTTATTGCTTTTACACTTTCTATACGACTTTCCCATCGTGTCACACATAAAGATTTTAAAGTTAAATCATCTAAATATTCAAGTAAAATATTCCATCGTTTTGTAGAATTAGAAAACACATTATATACTGCTTGACATGCACCAAAAAAAGATTTTCCTTTTACACATGAGTTTGCCATATCCGAAAGTACCAAATTAAGAGAATGACAACCACAAGGCATATAAAATGCTCTAGGATTTATGTCAAGTAATCTTTTTTGAACACCTTGGTGTTTTCCCCTCATATTAGAACCATTGTCATACCCTTGTCCCTTCACGTCATTAATATTTAAATCAAGAGAACTAAGAGCATCTTGTAATTCAATAAAAAGACCTAGCCCAGATGTGTTTTTCACATTTAAAAACTCTAAAAAATATTCTTCTATTTTTATTGGGAAGCATGCAACATTAACACATCTAATCACTAAAGTCATTTGTTCTATATGGCTAGCATCAGGGGTGCAATCAAGAATAACAGAAAAGTATTTAGCTTCTTTAATTTTTTTTATTATTGCACTTTTAACACTTGATGCCAACATTTCTATTAATTCATTTTGAATTTTATGACTAAGGTAATGATAATGGATTTCTTTATCTTGAATGAGTCGAAAATGATGTTTCATTGTTTGATCAAATTCCGCTATTGACTCAAGAAAACCTAAAAAATTCCCATTTGAATCCTCGTAGATTTTTTCCTTTGATCCCCGAAATGCCAAATTATTCATTGCAAGACGTTTTACAACAACAATTATTCTAATCATAACTTGTTTCCAATGTTCTGTATCTTTCTTAATTTGCTCTTGTAATTCTTTATCAATAGTTTGATTTGTTCTCAATCGAACTCGGAGCTCAGCCCAAGCTCTAAGGTTAGTGAGATGTTCATGACTATCTTCATGATGCTTAAGTTTTTCACTTAAATGTAACCAATCATCAACTCCTACAGTTGCTAGATGACTTTTAGAACGAATTTTACTAACAACTTTACAACAAAAACAAAACACTTTATTTAATTCTTTTGAATAAACCAACCAATTTCTATCAACAAGTTCTCCATTTCTTAATTTTTGGTGAAAATAAAATGTAGAAAATCCTCTATTGCGATTATCTTTTGGAAAATTTAAATTTGTTTATCTAATTGGACCTTTTTCAACAAGCATATCTCTCATTTGACGATCTAAACCATCCCACAATCTAGGATCATATATATTCATAGATAAAGATGAATTTAACATTTTCATTGGTTCAATTTCAACATTTTCATTTTCAAGAGAATCATTTTCATTGGTTTCTAGATTTAATTCATTTTCATTTTCGGGTATACTTGATGTTTCAGGTAGATTTAATTCATTTTCATTTACAACATTTTCATTTTCAACATTTTCATTTTCCGGAGAATCATTTTCATTGGTTTCTAGATTTAATTCATTTTCATTTTCGGGCATACTTGATGTTTCGGGTAGATTTAATTCATTTTTATTTTCGGGCATACTTGATGTTTCGGGTAGATTTAATTCATTTTCATGTACAACATGATTATCAGACGATACATTTTGCGGTGTAAATTTCTTCCAAAGTTTTTCAACAGAACCTTTTAGTGGTTTTATTTCTTCTTCTTCTTCTTCTTTTTCTTTTTCTTTTTTCATTACCAGATGCATGCTTTTTGAGAAACATATTATTAACTTAAAATTAAGAAAAATTAAGAAACAATAGAACCTGGATATTGAAATCTTGAAGAAATGTTAAATCACCTAGTTAAATACGCTACCGAGTACCAAGTTTCAACAAGAATCACCTCTTCAAAGGACAAGAGGTGAAGAAAAACAATCTTCAAGACCATGAAAAAATTTTGAAATCATGCAGAATTTAAAAAAGGCTCAACAATAGCTTAGAAAACTCAAAAATCAAATGGAAAGCTCAACAGTCACCCTAAAGTGTTTGGAAAGTTCAACATGCTTGGGAAACTCAATAGCCCATTTTTGGTTTGAACCGAATCCACACAAATATAAAAGAAATGTAAACAATCCCCCCACACATTCATCAGGATTCGAACCCGCAGCCTCCTCAAAGCAAAGGAGCAGCACAAACCAGCAGACCATCTTCTGGCTGCGGTTGTTTAAAGCCAGAATGAATTTTATAATTTGCAGTTTTAACAAAATGAATAAAAAATGGGCCCCCTTGTCTAGTGGGCCTAGTGCGGTCGCACTGATGGCACTGGGCTAGGGCCGGCCCTGCTCATAAATCTATCCACTAGATTTTTCAATTGTGAAGAACACAAACCCTCTTCACTAGGTTACCAAAGCTCCTAGATATCAGGAATTTTAACCTAAGCCCTCGACTTAGGAATTTTCACTCAAGTCCGCGACTCAAGAATTTTCACC
>JAVXUK010000064.1:0-11269 GCA_032191725.1 Narcissus pseudonarcissus | reverse complement strand
TATTATTTCTGTCAAGCTCAAAGAGAGGATTTCTTTCAACGAGCTAAGCCCTACAAAGGACACCCTACAATTTTAAGGTTTGTGATAGGATTATATGTAAAGATTATAAGCGTTTTCATTCGTCGTGCATATGATGAGAGAATTAGCAACTTTATGAAGTGGCGTTAATACTACATTCCATATGCAGGATGCAGAGACTTGCAAAGGAGTTAGGTGTTGTTATACCTGTGAGTTTCTTCGAGGAAGCGAACAATGCTCATTACAATTCCATAGCAATTATTGATGCTGATGGAAACGATCTTGGTCTCTACAGAAAATCGCATATTCCAGATGGACCAGGCAAGTATTATAAGTATCTTATTCTTGACCAACATTTTCTTTTCATTCTTTCTTTTATTTTATTTAATGTGAGCAGCTCTTGAAGCCTGGACTTCATGTTTCACATCAAAGATGTTGAATCGTGATACGTTTCGTGTATTGTTTTTCTTACATATCTTATTGTGTATCGCACATCATATCGCAAGATATTTTCTCTTGGGCAATGGTAACTGAATAAATACATAACTATATATATTACACAAGAATATAATACTATTAGTAAAAAGGAACAATGTATAACCAAGAGAAATTTAAAAGTTCGTGAAGCACACTCATGCAATTATGAAGATGAAAACATATAATGTGCAAGCTGCTTTATTGTAATTATACTGAAGCCAACAACAGAAAATACCAATAATGCATTCTAACTGTGCATCTCTTTTGAGGAAAAGCTTTTGCTACACTGACTAACCAACACACCAGTTCATAATATCATGATGTCATGTGTATGATGGTTTATAAAGACATTTAGTGTTACAAAGGGATCACTATGCATCTACCCAAGGTGAATATACACAGCAAGTCTTCCAAGAACATCAAAAGACCGCCTACCAGCCCACCCTCACCCACCTTAAGGGAGAAGTAGATATGATAATAAGCAGTAAACAATGTATATTTTGTTGTGCTTAAATTAAGCAAATGACATGCCAAGTGCCAACTCTGTCTCGCAAAATGAAAATAACAAGAAAAACATTTAGTAGTATTTGATTGAAAACAGAAGTAATAAACTAAGAAATAAGGTCACACCTTGACTGCCAAGTTCACCATCAGGTGATTCATCATAAAAGAAGCTGAAAGGCCTTGCGGAAAGTAGAGATTTAGACAGCATCTGGTAAGGAAACCACTCTACAAAATTCTTCATCGTCTATTAAGCTGGGAAAAGAAAGGGGTGAAAGAAAGGTTTGTGCATCAGATGCAACCCTACAACAAGGAAAAACAATTAGGTTTTTATATTTCCTAGAACACCGACAAAATATACAATTAGCACAAGATTACTGCATACAAGGAAGTGTCTTTCAGGTACAATGTTCTGCAAAATTTTAACCAAGTTAATAAATAAACTTAATTAATAATTAATTTATCCATTTAATTTAACTAACAAATATTAATAATCAATTCAATTAATAATTATTAGCAACTAATTCAATTAAGAATTATTAGTAACTAATTCAATTAATAATTATTACTAATTAAATCATTTAAAAATTAATTCAATTACTAATCATTAATCATTATTAATAATCATTAATAATTAATTCAATTAATAATCATTAATAATTATTATTAATTAATTAAATTATTAATTAATAATAATAATTCAATTATTAATTATTAATAACTAATTCAATTATTTATAATTTATTTCATTAATTTCATTAATAATTATTGATTAATTTAATTTAACAATTTATTATTTTCATTACCGATTACTGATTAATTTAATTTAATAATTTAAATTAATAACCAACAATAGTTAACTTAATTCATAGTAATTGACTATTGAGAATTAATTATCAATAATTATAAATCAGTAATTATTTAGTTACTAATTATTAATAATTTAACTAATCATGGTTATTAATCATTATTTAAAAAAATATAAATTAATAATCATGAATTATTGATAGTTAATAATTATAATTATTAATTATTCATAGTTTAATTAATAATAATTATTAATTATTAATTGTGTAGGTGATACTAGGAGTTGCAATTGAAATGTATCGTCGTTGATAATAATTGTGAGGAAGGCTCTAGTGTTAATAGATTCAACAACCTCAATAAGACCCATGAAATCGAAGCTACAAAGAATTGAATAAACTACGTATGCCAGTGAAGGCAATTGCTAGATGTAAGCTCAAGAGAAAGGAAGGGACGAACTTTATTCATATTTGAAAGATGTGAGTGAAATGGAATCAAAGTGATGATGGTGTTAGGGGAGGAAAGGAAGTAGCCATGTCAAGAGTAGAGATTCGGTATTATATCCACTCTGACACCAAGTCAATGATAATTCTCTCACACATCAAGTGTCCTGAAGTTGTTACATAGATTGAGATTAGAGGTAAATGGCAACATCTTTTATTAAAATTTGATTTCCCCATTCCCATTTAGAAGTCAAAATAGAAAAGTCTTCCCTCCAGTTTGTGCCAAAAAGCAAGTAAAAGAAAGCAATCACCATTAACATAACGAAACAAGCCTTTTATTATTTTTTGCTTTGACTATTCTGATGACCTCTGCAGGCTACATTGGATGGTACTATTAATAAAACAAGCAAGAAAAGCAAGGCTAAAAATACAGTTCCTTGAATGTACGCAGACTCATATACGTCGCCCTCGAATTCTCCCACACCAACACCTTGTAAATTTTCCCGTTTGTTGCCTTGATGCCTAGCCTGTAATTCTTTTCGATCATGTGTTCGAAGCCGACGATAGTTTGGATCTCCCCTTTGACAACTCTGCTCAGTGCCAGCTTGGTGATCCTTTGATGGCTTGGGTCTCCCCTTTGACGGTTTGGGTCTCCATATCTGTTGTACTCCAATACAGCGAACTTTGCGACTTTTATGACGTGGGGGTCAGTTAGGTTACCAATCGGGACCCATTCGTTGAAAGAAGAAGAAGAACAGAGGGCGATAAAGAAGAACGGAAGGAGAATGAAAAGAGAGGAGGCCTTCATGGTTGATTATTTTTGTTATTTCTTCTTTTCCTTATTTCTCTTTTCTACTTAGATTGCATTTGTATTTATAGGACGATTGGTATTGAACTTTTCCAAGGATACATTGGATTTGAGCGCCTTCTTTTTTTCTCTTTTCTATGGTTAAATGAATCCAAACTTTCAATTGATTAAAATGCAAAACCTCCTCTCATTCTTATTTGAAAGGTAGAAACCCCCTCAAAATAATATCATAGCATCTTTACCATAAATTTATAAAAAATACTCAAAAATACCCTTATCTTTTTATAAAATTCCAATAAAAATTAACCGTAAAAGGTAGATTTTTTTACCAAAATGAGGAGAGTATTCGTTTCTTTACATTTATTGTGCAAAATGCTACTGAAAAAATAAATAGAGGGGTGTTTCTTATCCATTTTCAGCATTTTAATTTTTAAGCTTCTAAAATCTAAAATTGAAACTGATTTGAATCTAAACATGAATCAAAATTTAAAATTCGACTAAGATGTAACTTTTTTCTGGAAAAGAATTTTATTTTTTAAAATATTATATGCTAATTACCTGAGATGATAGTTAATAAATAAGTAGGCAAAAGTTGAATCAAACTTTTGAGTTGCAGAATCAATCTCAAAAAAATATGAAAATATGGAGAAATTATTCACACAATCATCACCATGGTAATGTTATATTATATTACCATTTAATTAGGGGCTACTTTTGGATAAGGATAAAAATAACACCCTCTGCTATATGAATTTGAATGTAAATATTTTTTCAACGTCGTGCTTTTGTTATCGTAGAAAACCCCTTAATTTGCTTGGAGATATGACGCATCCCAAACTCTGCACTCACATCTACTTCTTGAAGGGAATCCGTAAAATTATGCTACAACAAAGAGAGCATGCGCAAGCTAAAAACAAAAATTAAGCATAAAAACACACAGATCCGCCCTTAAAATTAACCCAATAATAATTACATAAGTCTAATAAAATATATATTATGACTATATGCATGTAACGTCAAAGCGTGATCCATGAAAAATATTGTGGACACCCTAATACATCTTGAGCGTGATCCGAAGCTCCTGCTCCAAGAAAGCAAACTCTACTACTTTTGGAAACTTTTAACTTTTTCGACTATGGTGGACGAGAAGATAATCCACCATTAAGAACCTCCAAAGTAGCTTGCATGAACTCTATCAAACATAGAATCCATAGCCCCTGCAAGAAGTCGCTAATTTCGTGCAAAGAAGCGAAAACGGACAGGAGTAAGAGAACTTTTTTCCTTGATCTTTTTATGTGTTTTGAATACAATAAAAATTATCAAGAGAGTGAGGAGAGAGAGTATATTGCCATCCATAAAAGGGGCATGTTGGTGGGGGGATTTTGGTAAACATTAAAAATAACTCACTTTCTTTTTAAGGAAAGTTTATCTCTTTGGAAATGAAAATGCCACCTCTTGTCTTATAAGGATACTATTCATCTTGTGAGTCAATAAAGCCAACTTATCATGTGAAGATGTATCAAGTTCCTATGATGACACATATCTTGACCAAAAATCAAATATCATCAATATCGTGCTTCACGATCTACAAAGAGACCCAACTGCTGTAAAATTCATTTTGATGATATCAAAACTTATTTTAATACAGTATGGACCAATTATAGTCTACCGATAGTGGTCCTATCTGTTGGTGCAAGAATTTCTAATCATGTGATTGATGTTTTAATGATGACAAATTACATGTGTTTGTTTCATAACAAATATTCATGAGTATCTTGATATTTATAATCTCTATGAGCACTTGGGTTTTTTCACGTTCATTGATTGTTTCAGGCTCATAGGTGTTGAAAAAAGCTTCATACTTGACTCAAGCATGCACAAAAGAGATTACAAACACGTTAGCATTGGCTTGGAGTTCAAAGAAGATTGGAGAAGCAAAGGAACACGTAGAAAACTCAAGGAATGCGTTTAAGGAGGCAAAGAAGGTTGAAGAGCAACAAAGGCGTCAAATCTTCATCCAAATGCTCGAGGACCACAACCGTATGAGTTTAATGTAAAGGTATTGGGTAGAATAATGTTGGTTAAGAAAGTGCTCACAATATCTCAAGAATTATGTACGTATCACACACGTATCACTCACGTGCACATTTTGGTTAAAAACTCATTTTAATGCAAATTTCACTCATCTTTGCATATAAAATAATTTTGAGCGATAAAGAATGTTTATCAATGTTTTCAAGTTGATTTCCAGAGTTTTTAATGTTTACGATATCTCAAAAATGTCTTATTCCAAAATCGTATCCATTCATACTAGTTTTGACTCAGAACTGTGCCTATTTTTCTTTGGCAGCTGCCCAACATGACATCACCGGTAGCCCAGCTAGTGGAAGGGGTTGGCCAATTACAATTGAGTTTCTGCTCTCAGCTTGATCAATTTTGATCTCCAACCGCTCAAAATTGAGACCAGCGCCTAAGCGGTTACCCAATTTTGAGCGATCGACGGTCATTTCGGTTCAAGAATTAGTCATTACTCTGTTAAATTTAACTATTTCTTTTCTTATTTTCTCAACTCCTAACCTTTCTAAAACTCATTTTTAAGTCACGTAACCTCTCAAAAACCTTTCCAACTACTAATTAACTTTGGTGCATATATATATATGACCTTAGGATTTCTATTTTAACTTAACAAGATTTATTTTACTCCAAACCCTAACTTTCAAGAACCCTTCTCTTGTTCTTCAATTAAAGCTTCATTATATTAGAGAATCCTTATCTCTACAACATCTCCATATCAATTTGGGATTTCACATCTCTCAAGGGTAAGAATCAAGATTAAGCCTTAGCTATGTTGTGGGTTCATCGTGATTTGGGAGCATCCAACTTAGAGAAGCTCAAGCTTTCAACTTTAATCATCTTCTCTCCACTTAGAGAAGTTTTCAAACTCTTCTCGTTGATTTTAAGTTTCTATTGTTGCACAAATTCATCTTCACACTTTTACTATTTGTTCACTTTCACATATTATTAGTTGGGTTAATTACTATTGTGTGTTCATTTGCTTAATTTCACATTCATATTTACACACAAAAGTTTCTTGTGAGCTCCAACGTAACCAAGATTAAGTTACCTTATATTTATTACAGCCTCCACCATTGTACCTAGAGTTAAGTGAGGAAGAGTCTTTTGTAAAAGATTGTATAGGAGTGGTTAAGCCCATAAAGGCTAACAAGAGTGTTTGAGTGCTTGTGTTTCTTGACTCGAAGCCAAAGTTGTCATTTGAGTGACTAGGTTATCACACACCATCCCGAATTGTGGGATTGTGGACAAGATAGTACTGGGTTGTGAGAATGCTTAGGCTAGAGTGACTACTGAGGGGAGAAAGCAGGTCGTTAGTACAAAGGAGGGAAATCGGTGTAAGGGTTTCTCCACCTGAAGGAGATTTTTTATTCTATAGTGGATAAAGGGGAAAACTCTACACAGGAACGTGTAGGTAGTAGAGTAGGATTAGAGGTCCGAACTACATACATCATTGCGTGCTTTACTGTTATACACTTTACTTTACTTGCTCTTATTGCTCATAATTTACATATTGTGCTTATTGATATATCTTATTCTTTTATTATTGCAAGTAATTGTTAAAATTTGTCATAGTTTTTAGTTCACCCTATTCACACCCCCTCTAGGGTTATTTACCTTAATCCTATTGGACTCTACAAGTGGTATCAGAGCAGGACTCTTTGATTAGGCTTAACATCCTTTAGAGTAGATTGGCATTTGCTTACATTTTCATATATTTATTACGTACTCTTATGCATATATTACACTCCTTATTTCTTCATGGCACATACCTTATATCCTGGCTTAGAAGGTCAATCTTTTAAGAGACCTTCTCTATTTGATGGCACATATTATACCTATTAGAAAAATTGTATGATTATTTTTCCTAAATCAATTGACATACCTTTGTATAAAATAGTTGTTAATGGTTTCATTCCATTATTAATCCCATTGGTGATGATATTCGTAAACAAGAAGAACTTGAGTCACTTAATGCTAAAACAATGAACATATTATATTGTGGCTTATCTAGAAACTAATATAATATAATTTAAGGATGTGAAACCGCAAAGAAAATTTGGAATTTGCTTGAAGTTACACATGATGGAACTTCTCAAGTGAAAAAGATCTATATTTCTATATTGCTTAATGAATATTAATTATTTTCCATGAGTGCAAATGAATCTATTTTCGAGATGTTTACTCGATTTCAAGATATCATTAATCCACTCAAAGCACTTGGAAAAGAGATAACGTGGAGGAACAAATCATGAAGATATTAGGATGTCTTTCTTCATCTTGGGATGTCACACCCCAAATAAACAAGGATTTATGGTCCAGTGTAAACTTGGAGAATGATAATACCGGAACTCAGGTAGTCCGCAACTACTCATCCTTTTACGATTATATGTAACAAAGCATTCAAAGATATATGTTTACAACATTTCAAAGAAAGTAATATATCAACTGAAAGAATATTAACAACATGAAATAACATGGAATCAAACAATATTCCATGCAATCCATAAGCCAAAGATAGTATCCAAGTCGAGCATCGTGCTGAAAGTAAGATAAGTCCCAAATGGACTGTACAAGTAGTAAAGACAACAAAAGAGACCCGTAAAACAAGTAAAGAAGTACAACTCGGTACACTACAACTCCTGTACCTCGCAGCTAAAGGGTCAACGCAAGATCTTCTCCAAGATCTATCTCCAAGTGATCTACCTCTAAAGAACCTGAAAGGGTGCAACAGATTCTCCGTTAAACGGAGAGCAAGGCATATGTATATAATTCAAGTAAAAGCTGAAGTAAATGGCAATTTTAATGAAGCGAAAACAAAACAATATCATTTCATGATGCAAGGAAAAGAGACATAATTCATGATTCATTAAAAGGAAAACATCAAGTAAACGGTACAGTAAAACAGTAAAAGAACAAGTACGGTAAAACAACCCATCTCAAGCGGGAACAATACCTCACTAACATGTCTTTTCATAAAGCATGACTATGGTAAACTTCCCAATCGGTAGCATGTGTAGTCTAGTAACATAAATGCCATGTGCTGTTTAAGTTACCAAATCTACACTATCACGTCAAATAATATACCATGCCATGTGCTGTGATATATTATCCTCGGTGCGGTCTGTATATATAACATAAATGCCATGTGTTGTTTATGTTATATCGGTAAGGTGAAGCCATGCTTCCAGTACGGTAACGGTAAGCAAATCTGGAAGAACCATATCAAGCTATATTAAAGAACATGTTCGTTAAGGATTTCAAGTCATTCAAGCGGTCATTCATGCAACATGCCAAGTACGGTACGGTCGGTAAAGTAGCATAACATGCATACTAACGGTCATTCAAGTCATGGCATAACATTTCATGATCATTCATGTAAGAGGGAAACGGTAAAACATGCATTTGTATCGCATTTCTAATATTAAACATAAACATGTAATAATAAAGAAACTACGATAAAATCCATCAAAAAGAGATAAAAATCTGGAAAACTCTGTAAAAAATACAGTAAATATCATTCCAAAACTGATCCAAAAGGTTTCGTATCAAAATACGCAAAGACGATTAAAATACGGTCAAAATACCATTCATTCGGTATACGCTAAATCTGGATAGCAGCAATAAAAGCCCTATTTAGCATAGTAAATCTCAAAACTGGGTAAAACACTCTAAACAAAAGTTGTAGCCAACGAAATTCCGGACGTTTTACGTATATAATATGTCGTATTTGGTCTTACGGATTGGGAGATATTATATAAACAAGTTTCAACCTATGTTTTATACATACAACAACCAAGTTATCATGTAAATTGAGAATTGCATGAAATTACATAAAGAAACATGTTAATTGCATATAATCACATCCTAAGAACACAAAATAGCAACATTCATATATGAAATAAAGATCAAAACATGAGGGTTTAACCAAATCCATCAAGAACAAGCCAAGAACACCAACCTTCATCAATATTGCAAAATACCTTCAATCCTTAAAGAATTATAACATATACTTGCCTTAGATTGCTAGATTAGAGATCAATTCCACCAAGAAACACCAGATCCAAGATCAATCCCTCGGATTTTCCTAAATTGGATTAAAATCAAAGAAACCCCTAATTAACGTTGAATCTGGTACCAAATTACGATCAATTTCACAATTTAAGTTGGAGATTTGAGTTATATAGGATGAAACGAGCTTACTGTACAAAATTGGGGCCAAAAGGGGGTGAAAATGCAGCAGATGCGGCATAAATTGCAGCAGATGCGGCAAAGTTGGTGAGATAGGGCTCCGTCTTCAAACTCCTAGCTCCTCGCTCCCTCTAGAATCCTAATTTGTCAATAGATCTAGGGTTTCTCTCACGTAAAGATGTATTTATAAGGATTAGCAAAGAGATCAATGGTTGAGATTAAAACACCTCATTTAATTAACGAATTTTATTATTTAATTAATTAATATAACAAATTCTGTTAGAGTTAGTTACGGAAAATTGTCTAAAAACCCCCTAGAACTAAAACCTTCATAACTATTGATTGGTAAGTCCGATTTTGACGAAACTAGAACCTATAGTTCACAAATTCCGTCTAGAATCTAATGGAAAGATAAAATTCAAGTTTTAGGAAAGTCAAATTTAAAGTTTCTAAATTTGGGATGTTACAAGGAGGGAGGCCACCGCCGGAAGGAGGGGGAGGGGGAGGCCACCGGGAGGAGGGATAGGTGGAGGCCGCCGGGAGGAGGGTGAGTGGGAGACTGCCACGAGGGAGGAGAAAGGAGAGAGATAGAGGAGGAGAGGGGAGAGAGAGGAGGACAGAGGAGAGAAGAGAGAGGAGAGAGGAGAGAGGGGGAGGTTTCCTGGTGTAGAAGATGGCTGCGGGTTAATCAAGTTGGTTAATCAAATTGGGGTAAATAATGTGGTGGGTCCAATAGTGAGGGGAGGTTGGGTTTAATGTGTTTGTTGGGCTCATGGTGCTTGCAGGTTAGGTCTATGTGCATGATTGGGTCAAGTTCGGTTTTGTTAGGCATGCTCGGATCTATGTGTAGGGGGGGTGCTGGTTTGGGTCTTGGTGTTTGGTGTGGGCTCATGTTGGGTGAAGCTTGGGTCCGAGTCTGATTCGTGGTCTAGGTGCATGAAGGTTGGGTTGTATACCTAGAAGTATACACACGATTATAAAGGTACATATACATAATAATACATACCCTAGCATAAACTATTATACCTTATATTATCACAATACAAAAATATATCCATTCACATATAACATATATACTTATACACATATATATTATACATATATGCATAAACATATACATACATATATACATATCATATCTATATATTCATGCACATTCATGCACAATGCACACACACATACATATACATATACATATGCATATACATATACACACGCTACAATAAAATAACTTATATTTATACATACACAGAGGTGTATGTATACATATTCACATAGATTAATTAATACACTAAATTTATAGTAAAATACTATTTTATTTTAAAAAAATCAATTACTGAATTTATGATGGGAGTATTACACAGAGTGTCGATACGACTAAGATGGACGATTTTGATCCTAAAAGTACTAGTCGATATTAAGATTTAAAACCTTGGTTATAATCTATGTTACCCAGATATGGACACGAGATTTGGGATATGACACGAGATTTGGAATATGACACGAGATTTGGGATGTGACATGATTAGAGACACCCGATTCACATTTCTTAAATCGATCCCGTGCCCCCGATTCACATTTCTCATAAACTAGGATATGATTCACATTGCGATCACGATCCGCAAACGAAGATTTTCCTATATATAGAGAGAGAGGAAAAAAAACGAACCTGAGCTCGTTCTAAGTGGACCGACATGGATCTTCGTTTGCGGATCATGGCCACAATGCGGTCGGTCCGCAACCGAAGATTTCCTATATAGAGAGAGATAGAGAAAGAGGAAAAGGACGACCTTGAGCTCGTTTTAAGGGGACCAATCGACTAACGCGCGGGGCTCACGCTTGCATGCCCTCCTGTTTTAATCCTCATCAGCCGTGGGTCCCGCACATCAGCTCTCTTGCCATTCTTGGGAGCGGTCCTGAGAACAATCTCAAGAGCTATATATCTATCTATATA
>JAVXUK010000063.1:0-11531 GCA_032191725.1 Narcissus pseudonarcissus | reverse complement strand
AGTTTCTTCAGATGAGTTGGGAACTTGTCTCATCCATCTAGTAGATAAATTTGATTTTGCTAGTAGTTCCTTTCTTTTCAACAGCTTCATGTTCCAAACATATTCAGATATTTTATTAAATGCCACAGTAGTTTTTGAGACTGTTGATGTTTGATTTAAATGCTTAATTGCTATAATATATTGTCCTTGTTCCATACTCTGAGATCATATTAGAGATATGATCAGTTGTTTAAAATTTTATACTTTGAATCTGAATTATGTTAACTCGTAAAAGGCCAACTGCACGGACTACATCCATACGTTCTTAGTCATTTTCCAATTTCTCCCTGGTTGACAGCTTTGGAAGAATTGGGGCGTGACATTATTACCATAACAATTTCCAACAGCTTTGGAAGAATTAGAAAGTTTTAATTTCTATGTGAAATTTTTGAAGATGGAGCTGGATAGATGATAATTTTGGATTTTTAGATTTGATGATGAGGAGATTTTAGGAGGTTAGGTAAAAGAATAAATTCGTTGGGTGAAGTTTACAAGAAATTAGAAAATGATTGGACTTGTTTTCTCTTTTTTTTGTTTTTTGGTTTTTAAGTTTGGGAAGAAGATTGGATTGTGATAATTTAGGATTTTAGATCTGATTAGAAAAGGTAGGAGTTTTGAGTAAAATCTTTGGGTTTTAGGAGTAGGACAAATAAGAGAAAAGTAGCTCATTTGGTGATCATTCCTATGTATCAATGTCAGTAAGTTATTAGTGTTTTATCTAAGTTTTTTTCCATCATTTTTTTTTTAAATTCTGATGATCACATTTATGGTTTTGGATTTAAAAGATTGTGGTGTTATGTGAAATTAGATGGAACTAAGATAAGGTAGTTCATCTGGGAATACTTTCTACATAAAATGCGAAAATCAAGAGCTTGATAAATTTTCCATGTATGGTTGTGTTTGAGGCATAAATAAAAGCTGAGGGTGGCACAAATTGTAATTTAGGATTTTCATTATATATTGTGGAAATCGCAATTAAAACTTGGGGATTAAATGAATATTGAGGTATGTTCGAAATTAATGAAGATTTTGGCAAGAAATGAGTGAAAATGTAAGAAATAAGTGAAAACAATGTCAGTGCACAAAATGCTGATATGTGAATCATCGAGGTGAATTTTCATTTCGGAGTAATCATGATATCAGTGTACAAAATGTTGTGGTTATATATTTTGTTTTGCTAATTAAATCACATTTTCGCATTGATGAAACATCTTCTGCTTCTGGAAATTAAACTAATTATGCCATTCCTTTCGTCACTTATGCCTTATGCCTTATGCCTTATGCCTTGAATGAGTTCATACTGATTTTACATGTTGTTCTTTTGTTATAAATCATGGTCAATGAAGTGGTTGCGTATTTGTATTTTCAGATTCCCCAACACTTACTTACTTGTTGGGTGTTGCAACGATGAGATTACTCGTATGTTCAAAGGAAAAACTGTCATGACTGAGGCAGAACGTTACGAATCACTCCGACACTGCAAGTATGTTACAACCATTCTGCTTCCTTCTTGCTAAAGCATTAACATGCAATATTGATATAGGAACAAATATTCCGTACTAAGCACATAAGATGTGATTATAAGAATAAGATGATATTTTTCCCCGCTTTAATGTTGTGTTTTTCTGAATAGGGATTTTCACACCGAGCGATGACCTAGCAAAGGAAGTAGCTACAGCTTCAGAGGTCTCTGGTGAGAAGTTTTGGAGGTTGCCATTAGAAGAAAGCTATTGGGAATCGATGAAATCTGGCATAGCAGGCATGGTGAATACAGGAGGCCGTCAGAGTGGTTCTATTACAGCTGCACTTTTCCTTAACCAGGTACAGCCTAACATACTGTCATAGTGGTTTCCCCCACTTTTCATATTTTTTGCGAGATATCTTTTTCAGCGGTATAAATGAACCCTTCATATTTTGATACCTAGCTCAAAGCATTTATTATTTTTCATGCTACTATGTTAAGTTGACGGTACATGACATATCGGTCCCCAAAAAAATTCTTAGCCTGCTCAGAGATTTTTTTCATTAGAGTTGTCACACTCACCTAACCATAAACAATTTTGATGGGAAAAGTAGATTGTTTGAACAACACGAAATATTAAGCTCGATGATGATAACTATGTGTTGTCCTTAAGATACAATCATCTTCAACTTCCTGACCAAGAAAACTATGGTGAAGGCTCACGAGAGATCCAAAGACAGTAGGGTTTCTCCCCTAACAGAACTTATAATAAGGAGTTAGGTTGTCATTTTAGTTAAGGAATTACATTCAACTCAGGAGTGCAACTAGAGCCCAGAGAACACATTCCCATGTACCTTTAGGGAATTACATTCAACTGTGGAGCACAAATATAACCCAGAGAACACATTCCCATCTGTATTCTGTATGACCTTGTCTAAGTGTCTTTGATAATCACAACAGTTGTACATATATTATGTCCATCCCATGACATTCATATGTGAACATTAGCTCTTTTTGACTTGAGTTTTCATAATCTTTTAGTTGCCTACACGGAGAAAGACCATCAAAATGCAACATATATGCCCAGATATTTAAGCAGAATTGGAAGGGGAGCATACTTTATACTAAGGATAAAAAATCACCATTTAAGAATGATGCAATTAATTTATCTAAGCCACTGAGCTGTAAAAACTCTTCAGAGAGCAAGTTCTGATTCTGTAATTGTGCAATGATACAGACATGGATATGTTGCACTACAGTCTATGTTTTGAACTATGTTGCACTGATACGTACACGGATATGATCAAACCGCTAGTGCGTATGATCGAGCTTGTTGAATTTAACTGTCGTTGTGCAATGATAATCGTGAAATGATATTTCTAACGGTTGACAGGAGTAATCATGAATGATGAAACAGTTTATCAGCTATGCAAACAGGCTGCATCTCAGGTGCTAACTAAAATCCCAACTGGACAGATTCAGCAATACAACGTTTTTTTGAAATGTATGGGAAGTCCATACATTTCAGCAATACAACTGGACAGATCTCATGAAATGTATGGGATGTCCAATGAAGGGGTTTGTGCCATCAACCACAAAATTCAGCAATGCAACGTTTTTTTTTTGACAAAAGTTTTGTTCCAAAATAAATATTTTCTTCCAACTTCTGCAGTCAATTAATACCAAACAATTTCTTTGTTACTTGACAAATCTTTATTGATGCCATCTTCAGGATCTTGCTGGTAATTTATGCTTACTAGAAGCAGTTGAATTTCTGAATTCCCCTCCTACGTATTTCAGCAAGGTAGAGCCAGATTTTCATATTTCACCTCTCACAGCTCACCATACAGGTCCTTTGTATGTTTTCTAATCATATATTCGGTTTATTATAGTATAACAAGCACATCCTTCTGGGTTTCAGATAATAAACCAGGCTTTTAAAAACATAGGTTTCAGATAATCAATCAGGCTTCTAATATTTCAGGCTGCATCCCGGACTCAAATTGTTGTGTGCACATACTTAAGATCTTATTTTTAAGCTTCTTCAACTGATATTACAGCACATACAGGCTTAAGAGCTCATTTGAGAGTACTCTTAAATAATATTGTCATACACATGCTTAACATCTCATTTTTGAGTCCCTTCAACTGAAATTATTGTGCACGCATGCTTAAGAGCTTATATTCGAGTACTTTTTTTTAACTGATATTGCTTTACAGACTTAAGAGCTCATTTTTGAGTTCTTTCAACTCATAAAGCTATATATAGATGCTTATGATCTTATGTTTGCATTCTCTTGTCTAAAATTATTATGCACGCTTACTTATAGCTGAAACATTTTTTAGTTAAACTATTCCTCTGTAGTAATCTATACAGCTGAAACATTTCTATCTAAGTCATGAATCAATAACCATTCTACAATTATTCATTTGCAGGTTTGTATCGATACAGGCTGGGCGATGTAGTTCGTGTCGCTGGCTTCCATAATTCCACACCCAAACTCCAATTCGTGTGCCGTAGAAGCCTCCTCCTCAGCATAAACATCGACAAGAACACCGAGAAAGACCTCCAGATGGCCGTAAAGGAAGCAAGCAAGAACACCGAGAAAGACCTCCATATGGTTAGAAGTCATTTGAAACTTGTATTTGGTTTAAACTTGATATTGTATTTGATATGGTTGGTTGAAATAAAGATCATGTGAAACTTGTATTTGTTATGGTGTTTGGCTATATATGTGCGTGTGCGTGTGCGTGTGCGTTGGATTTCTAAGGAAGAGGACCAAGACGAATATATTGAATGGCTTATTGAGGCGGCTACTAGGGATGGTTGGGTAACGGAGGAGAATGGTGAGAAGGAGCATCAAGATGAGGAAGACCTATCTGAGGAAGAGTACTTGGAACATATGCAGAGAAACTGGAGGAAAGGAAGAGGACAAAATAGGAAGTATGATAATTATAGTTTCCAGAGCACTGGAGCTGGCTGGGGTGGCAGAGGGAACATGGGAGGCAGAGGTGGAAGAGGTGGGCGCCATAGAAGGGCTGGTAGGTTCGGTTAGTGTTATAAGGTTGTCATAGAGATATTGTTTGGTTGTACGTATTGGTAGGTGAGTCTATTATATATGTGAGATTTGGACATGTTTAATGTCCCTGGTTAGAGCGTGAGTTGCTGCTTGGTGGCTGCATCGCCTATATCAGTCGATGGCCTTCTGTACTTCATGGGTTTTTTTGAAATACAATTTTACCCTATTTTCAAAAATATATATATATGATGGGTTTTGGTGTTTGCCTATTATGTTTCTCTAGTTGCTATTTTGCTTTAGTTCAGTTCTCAAGTGCTTTAAGTTGGAGCTTGAGAGTGTAATATTTGCATATACATGGCAGAACTATTTCCATATAAAGGAATTGGTAATTTTGGTAAAAAAAGATTTTTGGAGAACAACCTCTTTCATAGCGGTTGGCCCATAACCGCTATGTAAGTGTTTTCTCTTACGTAGTGGTTGGAGCAAAACCGCTATGTAAGATAATTTTGAAAATTTAAAAAAAAATGGTTAAGTACTTACATAGTGGTTGTGAGAACCGCTATGTAAGTGTTGGTTCACTTACATAGCGGTTGTGAGAATCGCTATGTAAGTGCTGGTTTACTTACACAACGCCTACTTGCATAGCGGTTCTACAACCGCTATGTAAGTTACTGGCACTTACATAGCAGTTACAACAACCGCTATGTCAGTGTTTCACTCACATAGCGGTTATACCCGCTATGTAAAATAACCGCTATGTAAGATCCAAAATAACCGTAATGTAAGCGTTTTTCTGTTGTAGTGAATGTTAACTTTTAGGCAATGGCCCTTATACCATACCTACCAATTTCACTAATTCGGCCACATCCCTCTATTTCTTGCAAGCCATTTTTAAATTCAACCCCCCATGCAGAGAGGCAGTACACCACCAATGGTTATGTGATTCCTGGGTAGGGATAGAAGAAGCTCAGATTTCCTCTTATAATCCCCACGTGATTGGATGCTTTCGAAGACCCCAATACTGTATAGTCAAATTAACCTTCTCATTAGCATTACCTAGCTGCCAATCATGTCCTCGCCAAGTCGATCAACAAGACTGAGCCAATCAAGCCACCATTATCATTCCCATTGGCAATCCTCTGCTCCTCCAGATTTTTAACAGTGACCCGCTGCTTCATGGTGTTTTTTTCCAAATGGTGGAAGCATTGTTATTCACAGCGATTTGCCAGAAAGAATATGTTTTCATGAATCTTGCTCGATACCACTTACCCAGATAATTAGTTTTACTTTTGCTTCAGTTGAGTTGGAAACTTGTCCCATCCATCGAGTAGATGAATTTGATTCTGCTAGTAGTTCCTTTCTTTTCAGCAGCTTCATGTTCCAAACATATTCAGATATTTTATTAAATTTGATTTTGACCAAGCCACTTGGACGGAACAAGTTCTTGGAAATGCGTCAAAGAATTGGACTGGAGGAAACAAAAATGACAACAAGATTAAATGAGTGAATGTCATGGAACAATCTTGTTGACTTTTGTAAATATCTTAGTGTAATTAAGTAGGATATTATTTGCTTTGATTTGACTCCTCCTTAAGAGCTTTCCTATTTAGAGGTTACCTTATTTGTAACATTTCATTATTATTTAATTCTTGGTGGTGCAAGCAGCAATAGAATAAATCAATCTCTTACTAAAAATCTCTCATATTTTTTACACACTTGTAATAATTATGATGCTACTATTTCATCTGTAAATTACTAAAATAGTGGTGCATTGATTTAAAAATGTGGAAGCTTAATTAGAACTGAAGAGTGGCAAATATATGAAAGTTAAGCAGTCATAATTGCAGAAGTCTTCATTGCAAAAAAAAAAAGCTTTAATAAACAAATATAGAGTTTAGTTGAATATAAACGAGCTCTAAATGAGTCAAGTCTAAACATATTATGCTCATATTCGATCGTTCATTTATTCGAACTTAAATTTTTATTCGTGAACAGCTCGTTTAAACTGTTGAAAAACGATCCCTTCATGCTTTTTTCGCGCTTGGAGTTTTGAGCTTGCCCTACATTTCATGCATTCATTGGTTGGGAGATTCCACAAATTTTAGATCTGGGTCCCACATCTTATATCAAACTTTACCCTCCTTGCAAGGAACTCTCCAAAAATTGAAGAATGGACTCAGAGGGACGTAGCAGAAGAGACATCTTTTTAGCAAGTTAACAACCTTTTGAATATTTCAGAAGATAATTTAGAATATAATTTAAAGACAACCCAATATTGGCCTGAAGATATCTGTATGCACATCGATAATTTGCACTTTTGCAGCACCATCCTCGTGTACTTGAAGGACCAAGCATTAAATGCTCATTTATTACATACAATATTGTCCCATATACAGCTTGCACAGTGTGAAACATACAGGTATGAAAAGGAAGGAGAAATGGAATATATTAAGAAGATAAGATCATCGAAATAATAACTCCAAATGCGCGGCTTTACCCTAAAAGCTAGTAGAGGAATTTCTATTTGTTGTTAACTCGAGAAAAGGATTCTTGCGGCTCAAGTATTACGCCATTCACTTTCTTGTTTGTTTTGAGATTGTTATAGAAGTATTAAAGCATATTATGTTGGTTTTAATAAAATAAAATAAAATAAATATTAATTACAAATTAATGTAATTTCAGTTTTCCTATTCATGACACAATAATGTCACTTAATGCCAATTTTAATGACATATGGTTTTAAGTATAATTTTATTACTATTTAATAATATTAATTTTATAACGGAAATGTTTATTTCTCTCCCTATATAAAAAAGGACTTTCAAGGATGAAAAAAATATATTATCTCTTCAAAGTATTACTTTACATTTAAAATATGTGAAGCTATGTTCTGATCGGGTAACAGTCGCCATAGCTTGTGCGCTGCTAGGAGCCGAATTTCTGGCATTTCTGTACCGCTAGGAGATTGAAGTCTTGAAAGAATGCACAAGAGGTAGCATCAATTTTTATAGGACAGAGTTTACTCGCTTAAACCACATGCCAACATTTTCTTACTCTGATTTTAATTTTTGCAATTTATATTAATTAATTTATTTGTTTTAATTCAATAAACATGGTCGGGCCTGAGCCCAAGCTGGGCATGCAACTGCTTGCGGCCCTCAGTTTTATTCGACCCCTAATTTTTTGAAAAACCTAATTACGTTGGAAACAAAAAAAAAAGAAACTTACGTTGGAAATTTTATTCGGCTCTCATAACTGTTCGTCTTCCTCACCTTTGAAAAAAAAGAAAAAAAAACTAATCTTCTTCCTCTCAATTATCGCTGGAAGTCTTCTTCTTCTTCTTCCTCCTGGTGCATCAATTCTTCTCAAGTAATATTCGTTTCTTCTGCATATAAATCTGATTGTTTATTGATAAATTTTACATGGTTACTTTTGATTTGAATTTTATTTTTGATTGATGTACTTATTCCATATTTCAATGATTTTGAGAAAAGATTCCATTATTATTCTCTGTAAATCTTCAATGAAAAAAAGTAAACCATTGGTTATAAAAAAAAAAGAAAATTAAATCAATAACCAAAGAACAACGTGATACAAAGAATGAAAGTGATAATTAACCTTTCAATGATTTAAATTAATAATTAAGTTTTGTGATCGTAATATGTTATCATTTTTTTGTTTATTCATGATAAATCATCCATTTAACAAATATTTTAATTGCAAAAAATATGACTTCGAAAAGAATAAAGCAAGTGATGGGCTGCGCAGCAAAAATAAGGAAAAAGAAAAAACAAGAAGAATTGAAGAAATCTCTAGCTAATTCAATGTTGAGGTATGTAACAAAATCTGAAACTCCTAAAATTGATGAGATTTTAGAAGATGAGATCAATATGTGTGAATGGAATGAGGAGGAGAATGAGAATGAGCACGAGAACGAGAACGATAATGAGAATGAGAACGAGAACGATAATGAGAATGAGAACGAGAATGCGAGTGGGAATCAGAATGAGAATGAGGATAAAACATTTGATGTTAAAGAATATCAAATAAAGGGAGATATCAGTGATCCTGGAAATTGGAGAAAAATTAACAATAGATTGAGAGTCTTTCTGGTTGAAAAGGGCCCAATTAACATGCTTCTACCATTTTCCAATAGATTATATGGGCAGATGTTTTTCACATTCTTCTTATACAAGAGAAATAAAGAATGGAGAAAAGCAAGATAGACGATGGCTAGTTTACTCAAAAGTAAAAGATAAGATCTTTTGTTTTTGCTGTAAATTATTTACGGAAGACAAAAATATTTATCAGTTGGCAACTAGTGGATACAATGATTGGAGAAATGTTTCAAAAATGCTAAAGGAACACGAAAAAAGTCATAAGCATATCATATGCATGACTCACTGGATGGATTTTGATGTGAGACTACGGACAAATCAGACTATTGATAAGCATCTTCAGGAAGAGATTAACAAAGAGAAAACCCACTGGAGAGATGTGTTGTTGAGGATTATTGCATTGGTAAAGGGTCTTGCTAAAATGAATATAGCATTTCGTGGAAGTAGTGATAAGATTCATGAGGATGGTAATGGGAATTTTTTGGGCATGATTGAGGTATTTGCTGATTTTGATCCAGTGATGAAAGAACACGTTAGACGAATTGATAAACGTGATACTCATTATCATTATCTGAGCCACAAAATTCAGAATGAGTTGATTGAGATGCTTGGGAATGAGATCAAACAAATGATCTTAAAGAAGATTCGATGTGCAAAGTATTTTTCAGTTATTCTTGATACTACTCCTGATATTAGTCACCGGGAACAGATGTCCCTAATTATCCGATGTGTGGATATTTCTGAAACGTCCCCAAAGATTGAAGAATTTTTTTTGTCATTCTTGGAAGTCAAAGACAAAACCGGAGAAGGACTCTTTGACACCCTTCAGGAAGTATTGCTTAATCTTGAGTTGAGTATTGATGACATTAGAGGGCAAGGTTATGATAATGGGTCAAACATGAAAGGGAAAAATAAAGGAGTACAAAAGAGATTACTTGAAATTAATCCAAGGGCGGTTTACACACCATGTGGTTGTCATAGTTTGAATCTTGTACTTTCAGATATCGCTTCCTCGTCGACAAAAGCAATATCATTTTTTGGAATTGTTCAGCGTATTTATTGTTTGTTTGCCTCTTCTACAAATAATTGTGAAGTTTTCAGGAAGATTGTGAATGGTATTACAGTCAAACCATTATCACAAACTCGTTGGGAGAGCCGCATCAAAAGCGTTAAAGCAATACGATTTCAAGCTCCTCAGATACGAGATGCTTTGTTTTACTTGGCAGAACACAGTGACAATCCGAAAACAAGAAGCGAAGCTGAGTCTCTTGCAATGAGTGAAATCCATGGAATTGGGAGTTATGAGTTTTTGTTTGGAATGGTTATTTGGTATGAACTTTTGTTTGTTGTAAACAAAGTAAGCAAGATCCTGCAGTCAGAAGATATGGATATTGATATTGCTATTGCTCAACTGGAAGGACTTGTTACTTTTTTTAAAAACTATAGAGAAACAGGTTTTCAAGCAGCAAAAGTAGAAGCTGAACGGATTGCTATTGATATGGAAATTGATCCTGTATTTTCCGTGAATGCAAAACGTCTGAGTAAAAGAAAACGATTTCATGATGAGGAGGCTGAAACAGTTGGAGAAAATGTGATATTAACAGCGGAAGAAAATTTCAGGATCAACTACTTTATCAAAATCATGGATCAAGGTTTGGTTTCTCTTGAGGCAAGGTTTGATCAACTTCAAAGTTATGAAAAGACTTTTGGATTTTTATGCGACTTTAAGAAGCTGAAGCTAGCAGATGATAACAAATTGATGGATTCTTGTGCCAACCTTGAAGTTTTTCTAAAGCATGGTAATCATTCTGATATTGATGGTAATGATTTATTTTTGGAGCTAAAACTTTTAAGAGAAGTTTTTCCAAAAGAGATTAAGAAGGTTGTCGAGGTACTGGATTTTCTGAAAAATATGGAAAGTTGTTATCCAAATACATGGACTGCATATCGCATAATGTTGACGATTCCAGTTTCAGTTGCCTCCGCAGAAAGAAGCTTTTCAAAGTTAAAGCTGATAAAGTCCTATTTACGGTCTACTATGTCACAGGAAAGACTGAATGGATTATCGATGTTGTCGATTGAAAAGGATATGGCTGAAAAACTTGAATATACAAGTTTGATGAATGAGTTTGCAGGTAGAAATGCAAGGAGAATCATATTTCAAGAATAATGTGCTGATTTCCCATGTTATAAAATATTTTGTCGTTTTTGTTTAACACATTTATTTTTATGTGTAAAATTAAAAAAAAATTGTAAAATTATGCAAAGCGACCCTTTTTTTCTAGTTTGTGGCCTTAAAAAATTTCGGAACGGCTCTGGATCATCATGCACACAAACTATTATATGGTGATCTTCTCTTGTTGATCGTCTATTCAGCCACTTCCAACTACAGCAGGTGATTGTGATTTCTAATCAACACTTCTCTGCAGGTACAAAGCATACTATGATAGCATGACAAGTACAGGTCGAACTGATAGAGAAGATAGTTTTATTTATAATTCTTTGTTTTTTGAACTAATCAAATTAAGGGAAAGTTTTGCTAATTTATCTACTATTTAAATTGAACTAAAGAAAACAACGATTAAAACAGAGATAAAATTAAATAAATGTGAATGCAAAATTACACAATTTTACGTTGATCAATTAGTGCCAACATCTACCATACTCACTCTTTCCCCAATCATTTCCTGTAGTAGGCGCTTCCCCATTTATTTCTTGCCTCAATATTGGCTACTCCTAATCTACGATTCATGCCTGAAGAGACATCAAAATTTTATCAGTATGTTAATTATCCTCTTGGTTATCTCCTCCCTCTATCTTGTCATCTATCAAACCATCTTCTGCTAGCTGAATATTAGAAGAAGAAAATATCTTGAGAGGTTTTGGAGCTCT
>JAVXUK010000062.1:0-11711 GCA_032191725.1 Narcissus pseudonarcissus | reverse complement strand
ATGCCGACTCCAAATAATGATGCTTCAGAGTAATTAACCACAAGACATGAAGAAACAAAGCAAATAACATACTCAGAACTTTCATTTCTTTATTCGTGTCAACTCTTAAATGATAATACTAGAGAACAATTTATGAAGCGCAACATACAAAAAATTATAGTGATTACCTGAAGCTTCCTAATTCCTTGTAGTGCACTTTTGTAAGCTAAGAGAGAATATCCTAGGCCAATGCCCAAATTCCTCAAAACAGTTGAGTCGGTCAGATCCCTCTGCCAATGACAACATGTGTATTGTGTGGTAAGTATATTCAGTGTTCACGATACACCAACATGAACAATAAATTGACTAAGTTTACACATCAATGCACTGCTAGACCCAATCATAAGCATAGGCAAAGATAAACTTGCATATGGAAATTCTTTAGACAACATCACAATAAATCGACTAAGTTTACACATTTAATGCACTGCCAGACCCAATCATAAGCAAAGGCAAAGATAAAATTGCACAAGGAAATTCTTTAGACAATATCACATTAATTGTTACCGGTAAGCTAGTTCAGACGATATCTAGCAACTACTAGTGAATCAAGATCAAGTTGTTTACCAAGAATGAAAAAAGATGACAAGAAAATGATACACACCTGTAGGCGGGAGATTGGCAATTTATTGCTAAGGGCTGATAGATTGGCATTGGCCAAGCACAAATTACCCTCACTATTTTCAAAATCAATGGGATTAACTTTGTGAGGCATGGTAGAAGATCCAATCTCTCCAGCTTTAGTCATCTGCAAAATACATTCATTATGGTCCTTATGGAGGTATTTAGTCCCTAATTGAAAATGTGGATCTAAAATCCCAATTATAAGCTTACGGAGGACAAGCCAAAAGATATGTACCTGTTTGAAGTAGCCTAATGATATGTAACTCCATACATCTCTATCAAAATCAATCAAGATGTTATTAAACTGAACGACTGCATTGAAAAGCTTTGCAATATAGTCATGTGGCTCAATCTGCACGATAAGCAAGCAATAGGCTTAGAATGCAGTATGCATATGCAGATAGTGACTATCCTATGAAAGGGTAATATTGGAATATCTAGTGAATTATAACACACTCCAAAATAACTCATATATCCACTAAGATCATAACTCGGTTATGCTTACAATGTGGCATAGTTATAAATTCGACCAGCATCTGCTCGATAAGATTTGGGAACAAACTCTACCAGGTTTTTAATTTTAAGGTCGATATTGGAACATGTACAAACAGTTGTGAAGATATTTATAAAAATGAAAAGTTTTCTTCACAATGGATTGCACACAACCCAAAGTTGATCTAAAGCTTAAAATCTTATAAGGAATTGTTTCCAATAGAAGGATTTGTTTCCAAATCTTATTGAATGGATCCTAATTGAACTAGCAGAATTATCCGGTATTTGGATGCTGACTCGTGCTATATGCACAATCATAAGAATCAAGCACATCAAAGTTGAGGAATGATCGGAATGTGAGCTATAGCACTCGTGATGCAAGTGATACTTGTTTGGTTTAGCATAAAACTCAATCCTAAACAGACTCCATTATCACGCCAGACATATAGCCTATAAATGGGTTTCTGCCTAAAAGATTTTACAGAAGAAATAAAAGCACTTGGGGAGGACATGTACTTCGCAGGAGGAGATATAGATGCACCTCTTTTTAACTATTGGACGTAGCAATTCATTTTTGGTACATTAACAAGTCAGTAGAATCAAATATGCCCGTGGGCTTAACCAACCAAACACACACTTCAAATAGACTGCAGAACCTCGTACATTAACTTTAATATGTATGATTCAGAATACACCTACACACTCCATTTTCTTGCCACTAAGATGCAAATCTTTGTCCACCTGGGAAATCGTAACCCTTAAGCATATTCTCCGCATGATCAGTCAAATCAGTGTCCATAAGAAAAACATCCCCAATCAGTTGTGCCTCGTATTTATCAATGAGCAGTTGAATGTTGGGTGGAAGCCTAGAAACTACAATCTAGAATGTATTCATGAGGTATGAATTCTATGATTGCTAAACACAAAACTTTTGTGTACATCAACCTATATATGGAGATTATATATATTGCAGAAGTAGTAGTATTAAGCAAAATTAGGTTCAAGCATTGGCTGACAAAATAAGAGGCAAAAATCTTTTTGCAATTGTTAATAGTATGGATTAAGAAGACAATGCTTCAAATCATCTTTTTGTTCAAGACTCAAATATAGATCAGAAAGGTTGAAGAAAACCCTCAATTTGATATTGTTATCTCGACATCCAAATTGTTGGCACAGTTTTTATACAGTTTTCATTCTTAAAAATATTTGGATAAACCCTATAAAACTGTCAAAACTCATCTCATCTTCAAAACTCATCTCATCTATTGAAACCTGAAAACAGGACAAGGTTTAGACGGGCTTTGAGTCATGGGTTTATATTTTGGGTAGAACAAAAAAATTGTGAAAAACCAGAATGAGCCCACCCATTTGCACCCCAATTCCTAGAGTCTAGGGTTTTTGGAGAAATTAGATTGTTTTTTGACAGGAAAAAATCCACTTTGATATGGTTTACTATTATTACTCTTTTAGAAAATAGATGAAGGTTTAGTTTGTGATACTTAGATTTTGTTACTGTATGTATGTTTACATCATTTGATTTCAACAGAAGAACACGGCACACACGTCATTATAGCTCTAATGATAGTCAAACTGTTGTATGAATCTTCATAAGAGAACTTTTTCTACTTCTCATAAACATGATGAAGCAAAGTAACAAAGCATACAAATAGAAATTTTAACACAAAAATTACAATTTTCAACCCCCCAAAACAAAAACCAGTAACACTTACTATTTACTAGATTTAAGAACATGTGAAGCACTTGTAATAAGTGTACAATCAAATTATCTTTAATAGATTGAGATAAAACCTGTTGAAATTAAGATAATAAAAAAAGATAATAATTTGAAATAATTGAATTCAAATTTTACAATTATAAAGAATCTAGTAGGTTGGGATTTGTTGCTAAGAAATAATAATCATTATTTTCTCAAAAGGAGAATATGTCATGTTAGCCGCTTGTGATATTTTCACAAATATTTTAATAGGAAATGATGATGTGGAGGCCATGCGAGGGGAGTTTTTGTTTTCCTAAGTCTTCTACTTTTTTTTTCTTTTTTATATATAAAAGAATAGTGTATCAAGTGGTTTTAATTTTTTCCCCCAAATTCAAGCCCCAAATGAGTTTTGCATTATAACAGTGGAAATACATGTAGTTCTACCTAGCTGCTAACTTTTTTATCTAGGTTTAAATACAATTCCTCACTTGCTCATAGTTGTATTAGCCTAGGACTTCATATTGGATGTAAGAACTCTCGACCATTTCAATTTTAGAGCTTTTATCAACTTTGAGCCAACCTCCATATTCAACTCCATTTTGATGGTCCTCAGAAGATGATAACGATGATAATATCACAAGACTCAACTTTATAATTCAATAATGGTATGGATGCACATGACATGATGCATATCTGGATGTTCATAGACGCATAGGTTGGTACATGCTTTGCACATCCATGAGTTGCTAAGTAAAATTTAATTTGAATTGGATCTACAGGGGAAAGGGGACATTTTCCTCTGTTTTTTAATTATTTTGGCTTTGCTTTGGGAAAGGACACCCATTTCAAATAGCCTTGGCCTTCTGTCATGATGCATGGCTTTTGTTGAGGGTATCACGATGCATTTATAGAGATGCTAGGTGAGTCTAATTAGAAAGTCCAAACTGCAATCCCCTCAAATGGATTTACATTATAAAAGCAAAAGATGAACAATAAAGAAAATTAAAACAAGTCATAAACCCTGTTTGATGGCAGAAGCCTTAAATGACGAAGCAGTAGACACATGTTTGAACTCTAATAATGGTATATCTAGTTGTACTTGATCTGAGCTTTTTTTTTGCAAATGCTAATTATAAAGATTGATGTAAGTGTAATTTGTAAATAAGAAGTGAATTCAAGCAAGTCATAATTGTCCAAAAAATATGTGAGTCCTCAATAAGTAATGCAGATAATTCACGCAAGTTGTACTTAAGGGGGAAAAACATACAATGTCATACCCAAAAAACATATATTTAAGAAACACCTCCCTCCCTCTACCCCTATACAGTGTGGTTTTTCTTCTCAGGGAACTCCCCACTCTCCCCTTGTTTCTTCTAAACAACATTCTATATTGGCACCAACAATTGTTATGACATACAAGAGGAATAATAATAATTTAGCCACTGCAAAAATGTTTTCTTTAGACATTTGATTATTAATGGCTTTCTTCGCAAGTAAACAACTCCTATCTATACTTTCTAAATATCTGAAGTTTTGTTTCTTAATTTTGTTTGAGAAGCCAAACACGAAAAAATTGTAATCAATGTTTATAAGCTTTCGTACTAATTTAAATAGAGATGGAAAATTTAATGTCATCACAGACTCAATTTAAGTTGAAAAAGTTTGTTGCAGCAGTCAAAACAAGTATCCCATACAATGAATAGTGATCTTTGCATAATACAAGGAATTGGCTAAACCATAATAATGCACGCCCGACTCACCCATTAGCAATTCCTAGTTCCTTCAAGTTAATTAATTGTGTAGTCTCTATGGTGCAATGATGAAGGGGAAATGCGGTAATGAGGGGTTAATAACCATCTAGGAGGAGGGATTTGAAGCAAACATGCAGTCATACACCACAACTCATTAAAACAATTCAGTATATTGGTGAAAATTTTGATTTACTTAAAGAAAGCGTTGGAAAGTTACAATACTGAACAAAACAAAGTTCAGATCAGATGGACCACATGAACCCAATGCCATTTGACGCGAGGTGTTTGTTGTTAAATATGTGAATATGATATAATTTTATACTGAGTGCACGAATTTTTCTCTACATATATCACACTTTATTTATGCAAGCGTTCATAACACTACTGAACCTATCTCTGGATGTATAATCAAAGTAAAAAACAAAGAACTTGATAAAAACCCACCTGGATGATTGAAGGCCTACAGGTTACAGTGCAGTCATGAAGGTGAAAAATTCTCTAAAGAGAGCTCTATACCAACCAGTGCAATGATGAAGATGGAAAAAAAACTATACTCAAATGGACACAAATGCAAACCGCATGCAAATTAAAATGACACTGAGCCCTTCCTCCTCTTACGAGCTTTTGCAATATGTATATATATGTTGGGGGGTGTGTGTACATACACACACACACACACATATACACATATACATGGCAATGATGAAGATGAAAAAAGCCCTATACTCAAACGGGCACAATGCAAACTGTATGCAAATTAAAATGACACTGAGCCCTTCCTCCTCTTACAAGCCTTTGCAATATACATACACACATACATGATACATATATATGTATATATGGCAGATGAGAAAAAACTACAGGAAATACAAGTTGTCGAAATCAAGATGACATAAGATAGAATCGGTATCCAAGTCGCTGACCACGTGAACTATCTAAAACCGGTTTTAGTTTCTTATGAAACACTACCCCAAAGGACATTTCTCTTCCTGAACACAGTGGAGAAAATCACAGTAAATAAGTGAATGGGACAATATGCACCTCGTCAGAGTTAGAGAAGATCAACAGGAAACTTTTTCAGCACAAAGCAATGACAAATGACAATCTAAAATAGCTACATGGTCCATTTTAATAAGCTTTCAAGACTGAGCAACCCTCCTTTGCAAAGTTTGTCAGCTTTAGGTCATTTCGTGCATGACATCTTCTGGTGCCCAGTGCCCCCACATCCAAATCTTGCCACTTTGGTATAAGATCAAGGTAAATGGAATAAATGGAAAAAATACAAGATTTGGTCTTTAAAGTCTTAATCAACAATCGTTCAAAGTTAACATAGCGCCAAAAGGATGCTCTTTCAGAATCGTAAAGTTGTGTTTATGAAAGAATACTTGTAATGCTTGTTAGCCGAAATTACTTGAAAAATAAATAACAAGCAAACGAAATGGCTTCGTAGTACCATCTTAAGCAAAAAAATGTAAATTTGGCAACACATTGTGCGAACCAAAAAAGACAGAATAATTTTTATGAGTGCATATAATAACTAGTTAAATGGAAATATTATGTGGCACAAATAATGCCAAAAGGATCATGTGTCTACTTAATTACACAAATAATCAATTACACTAAAATTGGATTGGTGAAATCCTAAAAGAACAAATTAATAAAAGTAGCAAAAATACCTGCGTAACAAAAGGGTTGAAATCTATCCCCAAAGAGTTCACAAATTCTTCTGCAATGTTTGGCCAGTTAATATTAGGATATGCAACCATATGTGCATTGTAGTTTCCAACAGCACCAGCACAGTTCCCCAGTATTTGCACGTCAGTAAATGTCTTCCCTACTTCACTTAGCCTGAAAGAGAAATTTGCCATCTCCTTTCCCAGAGTAGTAGGTGAAGCTGGCTACAATTGAGAGTAAAATCGTGTCAGGATTATTATAAATAAATATGTTTGCAAAAGGAAATAATTTATCCACATCACATAAAATAAAAGTAATAAATAAGCTATGCTGCTATACTCCAGCTGCTTTAGGTAATTGAAAAAAATATTTCGGACTTCAAATTCCTATGATGTTGATCAAAACAATACAGACAGTATTATATTATTTAAGCATTCCAGGTCTATCATATCTGAATTAAAAAAAATAACTTGGAAAACATTCTACATCTTCTACTAACAGTAGACTCTGAAATATATTGTAACCAGTAATGATGCATTCTTTAATACCCATATGCACAAATTCATTTGGGAGAAGTAACTTTTCTTTAGTAGATTCTCAACATCAGATAATTGAACATAAATCAAATGTCAAGAACACGTTCTCTATGTCAGCATACATTGCTATGGAAGGTAATGACACCTATAATATTTCATTTACATCTGATGAAGATGAGATCACCAAGCTGGCAACTAATGGAAGGGGTCAAGAAACAAAATGACATATAAAAGAATACTACTCAGCTTGAAGGGCTCGCCATCGACAGAGCCAACAACAATGTAACATCTGCACGCCCCAATGCTAATTAATGGGATAGAGCTTATTGCATTACATTTGTGTTTGTGCCTGACTTGTGTTAAAAGGAGACATGGGAAGGTGCAGTTCAAATCTTGAGGGATGAAGAAAAATATTGAGAAAATTATAAGTTCGATTGTACTAATTTACTTGAGTCATATATAATAAACCAACTTTGGCTAAGATCATAAATGACAATTAACTTTATTGGTATGGATGAAAAATAATCACAAGTCAAAAGCAAAACTGTCATGGCATAATCAGTTAATCACCCACTAGCACATTATTAATTTTAGATGGCATATTTGTGGAAGGTCAAAATATAGTACAACTTTCAAGTGGCAATAAGTAGAAACATTACGTGTGTGCGGTGTTTTTAAAAAAAAAATGCAGGGGAAAATTGAGGGATGTTCTGCATTATTCCATATTTATTATTTATCTTCATAGGGACCCTATGATGAATCTTTAAAACTAAAGAGTGAAAAGCAACCTGCTACACCTTATAATTATCACCCACTAGATCTACCGCACATGCATTGCACGTGACATATATTTTTAGATTTTACATTATAAAACTTAGATTACGAAATTTTAATAGAAAAAGAAAATTGTATCTTACATCTGCAAAAGTGCATATAAAAATATTCTCTCATGTAATGAAACATGCTAATTAATGATTTTTTTATACGGATTTGAAATAGTGATTATACAATAGATTACAACAAATAATTTATGAGTGTATAAAATTATAAATGTATAATGTATTTAAGCTTCCTAGCATGTAACACAAGCAGCTTTAAAAATTAGTTTTTGACAATATAAATACATTAAATAAAATTTAGGTATACGATGTTAGAGTAGATCTTGTTTCTTATTATGCAATACATTATGTTTGGTGAGTTCTTGTTAAATCTTAGAACTTTTGCTCCTTAAATAGAATATTTGAAAGAAGAATTTTATCAATAAGAAAAGCTTCTTCGTGTAGATATTTTAATTTGAAGAAATTATTCGTGTGTAGGAATGTTGCCCTTCTTTTAGCCATGTAAAGCATCACGTAACATATGAAGAGGGTTGTTCTTTCAGGAGACAAAATTATACACACATTTAAGTGGAAAGGTGAAAACACATTAGATAGATAAAAGCATTTATTTCATATTTTTATTAAAATATCAAAACAACTACTTAATTTTTCTTCTTTTTTATTGAATGTTGACAACAATTGAAAAGTTTTTTTAAAAGAATGTAAATGTTAGTGAACATAGAGTTAAGGTTTTAAAGTATGTGGTTCACCATCATTTAATAGATGTAAAATGGTTGAGTACAATATATAATTTTATAAATGTGTGGAAGCATCCACTGTCTTGGTGTATGGCTCATCCTTCTTTTCTAAAATGTGAAAGGTTAGGGATCATTGTGTAAATATTTAAATGTGTAGCCCATTATCTGACCATGTGTTTCCACCTCGTAGAGGGAATGGCCTTTAGTTGGGAAATTTGCAACCGCGAACTCCCAGGCAGTGTGTTCGCATCATAGTGGTTTAGATGACAATCAGAACTCTCATATCCAAGAGAATATCACAATTTAAAATAGATCCTTGCCTTTTAAAAACAAGCTCTTAAATTCAATTTGACCTGTGACCATTTTCTTTACCTTAACCTTTCCAGCACTTCGTGATTCAGTTCAAAATTTTGTAATATATAATCAATCACAATTCACAAGGTTCATGCAACCATTTGTTATGTCTTGCAACATATAACACTCATATTTTCCAATAAGCGAACATCATGAAGAAATACAGTCCTATCCAATCAAAGCTCCTAAAGAATAGAATAAGCTTCATCTCCAGATCAACCCTTTCAAGATACAAGTGACGTGGACAAGTTTTATCTATATGATGGTTCGTAATATAAATTACGTTGAGACTGTTAGTGGCATCCAGCAAACAGTTATTTTGTGAAACTCAAAAATAAAAATTCTTTTTCCCTGAAGTTGTGTGGGTGTTTGTATGCATGCGTGTGGGATGGGGTGTTCTGAAGAAAAGGAAAACTCTATGACAATTTTCTATGTTGTAGAAGTGTCATGGAATTGATTTGTTACCTAGTACATCATCATACAACAAAAAACTAAAGGGCAGCATCTATCCTATGCAATTTAAACAATTAATTAAATATCCAATGTTTTAAATATCCATGTCGGTATCATGTCAACCTGAAAATTTTTATTTCGAGCATCGAATGTCAAAAAATTGTGGGGAAAATTACCCAAAATAGGCTTCCATAACTAGTGAAAGTTTTGCATTGTGAATGTGATCTTACCATGTTTTATATCCACTATAAATTCAATATATTACTCCTACAATCAAGGTTTTAAATGTCATGTACCGAATTCATCTCAGTCGGAAAAATTTCATGTTAGCCATCAGATGTTGGGACATATTGGAGGTATTTACTAAATATCAATTATAGAAAAGAATTTCAATCCTAAATATGGTCTTAACTAGTTATACATTCACTAGATTTTTTTACTTATATGTCACATAATTTATGCACAAACTCATGGGCATGCATCTAACATAAATGTAAAATTCTGATTATCAATTATGTAATAATTTAATTAATTAACCGTAAAGATACTAAAAAGGTGTATTTGTGTTAAAGTAACAAAACGAATAATGCACAATAACAATATTATATATGTAACAAAATGAATAATCTTAATGTGTAGTATTAATATTTAAATGTAATGCAATATTGTATTTTACAAAGGCTAAAATGCAGGAAACCCCCCCTCAAGTTTATCCCGATAGCAGAAAAACCCCTTCAATTTTTGAAAACATAGCACTTTATCTCAATTGGTATTTAATGTCGTTAACCGTCCCTTTAAATTTACCAAAATACCCCTACTACAGTAAAAAAATGTTACACTGATCGAAATAGAGGAGCATTTTGGTAATTTTTTAGCACCAGAGTTAACGGCGTTAACAGCAAAGGAGCAAAATGCTATGAATTGAAATTGAGGGAGGAGTCCTGCTATCAGAGCAAACTTGAAGAGGATTTCTTGCAGTTTAGCCTTTTACAAATAAATAAAGAATAAGAATACTATTTTAATTCATATTCAAAATTCAATGTTACTAAATTGGAAAAGATCAGGTACTATGTCGTGCGATACATCGGGTCAAAACATGAAACGGTGGGATATTGATAAAAAACAACTTAAATTTTTTCAACCTACATTTTGTGTCGTTTAATGCGCCAAAAGGAAGTATATAGGAGAGGAAATATCACAGATATTTAGAGAAAATTCAAAACATTGTAAATGCCATAGTCTCGTAGAAGTTACAGATAATGGAGACTATATTATGTGCACATCGAATGCAACAACTAAAAGATGATGAATTCAACTTTTCAATCATTCTTACAAAGCATCATTTTTTTTTATAATTGCATTGAATCATCAACCATTGATAATCTGATCAAATTATAAGTCAGTTTTACAGATATACAAGGTTTCTAGTACCTGTCCATGAGTTCGGGACAGCATAGCAATGTGTGCATGTTCCTTCGTCAATTCACATACTGCTTTCAACAGCTCAATCATGACAGGAAATATGACAGTGTTGAATGCTTCCTTCAGCATCAATGCATAGGCCAAATTATTTATATCCTCTGAAGTACATGCAAAATGAAAGAACTCGAGCACCTAAAGAAAAGAATTTGAACGAATTACTATTAAAAGGAATGATGAGGCCGTACCGTACAAAGTATCAAATGAAATATTTCGAAACCCAGGTGATCATTTTTATATAAAGAGGAAACATGAATACTATTCAAACCAAGAACATCACAATACTCACCTTAGCAATCTCTGCATTGGATTTACATTTCTGTTTCAGGAAGTACTCCACTGCCTTGACATCATGGTTAGTCACTTTCTCAATTTTTTTCACTTCCAATGCATCATCTATATTGAAGTCACCAATTACACTTTCCAGATAACTCTGGGCATTCTTGCTGAAGCTTGGAACCTCCTTGAGTTCGGAAATTTCTGATAACTTTAGCAACCACTTGACCTACAAAAAGAAGTTTTCACATAATAGACATTTTATCTAAGTAACTAATAGGACAATTGACTACAATGAACATCAGATCAACATGAATCCTTGTTAGTCAATTAAGCTGTTGACATATGAACAGAAGAAAACAGCAAACCAAATCTTCGTCTGCGATATGGGGAAAAGAAAACTTTCATGAATTAAACATACAAAGTACAGTTTTTGCCTCCATTTTTTGTCAGGTTTTAAAGCAAATGCATAAGGAAAGCTAAAAATACAATGACATATTCACAAGTAAATTATTGAGATCGATTTTTAGCTTGATACAACATCTAAGTCTTTTATCCCAATCATCTGAGGTAAAGGCTACATGAACCAATGTGAGAATCATGGTGGGCTAAGCACAAGAATCCTCCTCCTCCACTCATTCCTATCAACAAGTATGGTTTCATCTAGGCCTTACTTGCCGATAGGAATGAGGTGGTGGCGGAGATTTTTTAGAAATACAATCTATATAATCTAAGACTCA
>JAVXUK010000061.1:5000-11745 GCA_032191725.1 Narcissus pseudonarcissus | reverse complement strand
AGTTCATATAATGTCTTTTTCGGGAGCTAGAGTAAATGCATCTCAGGTACATCAATTAGTAGGTATGAGAGGATTAATGTCGGACCCTCAAGGACAAATGATTGATTTGCCTATTCAAAGCAACTTACGCGAAGGGCTTTCTTTAACAGAATATATAATTTCTTGCTACGGAGCTCGTAAAGGGGTTGTGGATACTGCTGTACGAACATCAGATGCTGGATATCTCACGCGCAGACTTGTTGAAGTAGTTCAACACATTGTTGTGCGTCGAACAGATTGTGGCACCGTCCGGGGTATTTCTGTAAGTCCTCAGAATGGTATGATGCCAGAAAGGATTTTTATCCAAACATTAATTGGTCGTGTATTAGCCGATGATATATATATGGGCACGCGCTGTATTGCCACTAGAAATCAAGACGTTGGGATTGGACTTGTAAATCGATTCATAACCTTTCGAGCACAACCAATAGCTATTCGAACTCCTTTTACTTGTAGGAGTGCATCTTGGATCTGTCGATTATGTTATGGCCGGAGTCCTACTCACGGCGACTTGGTTGAATTGGGAGAAGCTGTAGGTATTATTGCAGGCCAATCGATTGGAGAACCGGGTACTCAATTAACATTAAGAACTTTTCATACTGGCGGAGTATTCACGGGGGGTACTGCAGAACATGTGCGAGCTCCTTCTAATGGAAAAATCAAATTCAATGAGGATTTGGTTCATCCGACACGTACACGCCATGGACATCCCGCCTTTCTCTGTTCTATAAACTTGTACGTAACTATTGAGAGTGAAGATATTCGACATAATGTAAATATTCCACCCCAAAGTTTTCTTTTAGTTCAAAATGATCAATATGTAGAATCAGAACAGGTGATTGCTGAGATTCGCGCGGGAACATCCACTTTTAATTTTAAAGAGAAGGTTCGAAAACATATTTATTCTGACTCAGACGGAGAAATGCACTGGAGCACCGATGTGTATCATGCACCCGAATTTACATACGGCAATGTTCATCTATTACCAAAAACAAGTCATTTATGGATATTATTAGGAAGGCCGCGCAGATCCAGTCTAGTTTCACTTTCGATCCACAAGGATCAAGATCAAATGGGTGCGCATTCTCGTTCTGTCAAGAGAAGATCTACTTCTAACCTTTCAGGAACGAAGGATCCGCCGAGAGAAAAATTCTTTACTTCGGATTTTTCGGGTAAAAAAGAAGATAGGATTCCTGATTATTCAGACCTTAGTCGAATTATATGTGCTAGTCGTTGTAATCTCGTAGATACGGTCATTCTCTACCGGAATTCTGATTTATTCTCAAAGAGGCGAAGAAATAGATTCATCATTCCACTCCAACCGATTCAAGAACGCGAGAACGAACTAACGTCCCCTTCAGATATCTCAATTGAAATCCCCGTCAATGGCATTTTCCGTAGAAATAGTATTCTTGCTTATTTGGATGATCCTCGATACAGAAGAAAGAGCTCGGGTATTACTAAATATGGGACTCTAGAAATGCATTCAATCGCCAAAAAAGAGGATTTGATTGAGTATCGAGGAGGCAAGGAATTTAGGCAAAAATACCAAATGAAAGTAGAAAGGGTAGATCGGTTTTTTTTTATTCCCGAGGAAGTGCATATATTACCAGGATCTTCTTCCATAATGGTACGGAACAATAGTATAGTTGGGGCAGATACACAAATTACTTTAAATATAAGAACCCGGGTAGCCGGGTTGGTCCGAGTGGAGAGAAAAAAAAAAAGAATTGAACTTAAAATATTTTCTGGAGATATACATTTTCCTGGAGAGACAGATAAGATATCCCGACATAATGGCGTTTTGATACCACCAGGAACAGGAAAACAAAATTCCAAGGAATCCAAAAGGGGGAAAAATTGGATCTATGTTCAACGGATCACACCTAGTAAGAAAAAGTATTTTGTTTTGGTTCGTCCTGTCGTCACATATGAAATAACGGACGGTATAACTTTAGGAACGTTTTTCTCGCCGGATCTGTTGCAGGAAAGGGATAATGTGAAACTTCGAGTTGTCAATTATATCCTTTCTGGAAATGGTAAACCAATTAGAGGAATTTCTGATACAAATATTCAATTAGTTCGGACTTGTTTAGTATTGAATTGGGACCAAGACAAAAAAAGTTCTTCTAGTCAAGAAGCCCGTGCGTCCTTTGTTGAAATAAGGGCAAATGGTTTGATTCAACATTTCCTAAGAATCGACTTGCTGAAATCCACTATTTCATATATCGGAAAAAGGAATGATCCCTCAGGCTCAGGGTTGCTCTCGGATAATGGATCAGATTGCACCAATATCAATCTGTTTTCTTCCATTTATTCCAAGGCAAGGATTCCACAATCCCTTAACCAAAATCAAAGAACTATTCATACGTTGTTGAATAGAAATACGGGATTCCAATCGTTAATAATTTTGTCATCATCGAATTGTTTTCGAATGGGTCCATTCAACGATATAAAATATCACAATGTGATAAAAGAATCAATTCAAATTACAAAAGATCCTGTAATTCCAATTAAGAATTCGCTGGGGCCTTTAGGAACAGCCTTTCTAATTACGAATGTTTATTCATTTTACCATTTAATAACTCATAATCCGATCTTGGTAAATAACTATTTACAACTTGACAATTTAAAACAGACTTTTCAAGTATTTAAATTTAAATATTATTTAATCGACGAAAATGAGAAAATTTATAACCCCGGTCGGTGCAGTAACATTATTTTCAATTTGAATTGGTATTTTCTCCATGCCAATTATTGTCAAGAAACATCTACAATAATGAGTCTTGGGCAATTTATTTGTGAAAATATATGTATAGCCAAAAACGCGCCACACCTAAAGTCGGGTCAAGTTATACTTGTTCAAGTTGACTCTGTAGTAATACGATCGGCTAAACCTTATTTGGCCACTCCGGGAGCAACTGTTCATGGGCATTACGGGGAAATCCTGTACGAAGGAGATACTTTAATTACATTTATATATGAAAAATCGAGATCGGGTGATATAACCCAAGGTCTTCCAAAAGTAGAACAGGTGTTAGAAGTGCGTTCTATTGATTCAATATCGATGAATCTAGAAAGGAGGATTGAGGGTTGGAACGAATGTATAACAAGAATTCTTGGAATGCCGTGGGCATTCTTGATTGGTGCTGAGCTAACTATAGTACAAAGTCGCATTTCTTTGGTTAATAAGATCCAAAAGGTTTATCGATCCCAGGGGGTGCAGATTCATAATAGGCATATAGAAATTATTGTACGTCAAATAACATCAAAGGTGCTGGTTTCAGAAGATGGAATGTCTAATGTTTTTTCGCCGGGAGAACTAATTGGCTTGTTGCGCGCGGAACGGGCGGGACGCGCGTTGGAAGAAGCGGTTTGTTACCGAGCTCTCTTATTGGGAATAACAAGAGCATCTCTCAATACTCAAAGTTTCATATCTGAGGCGAGTTTTCAAGAAACTTCTCGAGTTTTAGCAAAAGCAGCTCTCCGGGGTCGAATCGATTGGTTGAAAGGCTTGAAAGAGAACGTTGTTTTGGGAGGTATGATACCCGTTGGTACTGGATTGAAAGGATTAGTGCCTCCTTCAAAACAACATAACAGGAGCCCTTTTGAATTTGAACTGAAAAAAAAACACAATCTATTCGGGGGGAAAATGAGAGATATTTTGTTTCACCACAGAAAATTATTTGATTCTTTTCTTTCAAACAAAGAATTTCCATGATAGACCAGAACAATCCTATATAGGATTTAATGATTCCTAAAAGCGGATTCGTCTTTTGATTTGGTAATCAAAATAGTAAGCAAAGTAAGCAATAGAAAAGACTAATGGCTTATTTGTCTATCTACGCCAATCTACGGTAGAAGAGAAGGTTCCGTGGGAACAATTCTTTATTTCAGTTCGGGGTTTCTCGTCTCTTTTTTTTGAAAAAAAAAAAAGGGGGGGGGGGGGGAGAAATGACAAGAAGATATTGGAACATCAACTTGGAAGAGATGCTGGAGGCAGGAGTTCATTTTGGTCATGGTACTAGGAAATGGAATCCTAAAATGGCACCTTATATCTCTGCAAAGCGTAAAGGTATTCATATTACAAATCTTATGAAAACTGCTCGTTTTTTATCCGAAGCCTGCGATTTGGTTTTTGATGCAGCAAGTCGGGGAAAACAATTCTTGATTGTTGGTACCAAAAATAAAGCAGCGGATTCAGTAGCATGGGCTGCAATAAAGGCCCGGTGTCATTGTGTTAATAAAAAATGGCTCGGCGGGATGTTAACGAATTGGTCCACTACAGAAACGAGACTTCATAAGTTCAGGGACTTGAGAATGGAACAAAAAGCGGGAAGACTCAACCGTCTTCCGAAAAGAGATGCAGCTGTGGTGAAAAGACAATTATCTCGCTTACAAACATATCTGGGCGGGATTAAATATATGACAGGGCTGCCCGATATTGTAATCATCGTCGATCAGCATGAAGAATATACGGCTCTGCGAGAGTGTATCACTTTGGGAATTCCAACAATTTGTTTAATCGATACAAATTGTGACCCCGATCTTGCAGATATTTCGATTCCAGCGAATGATGACGCTATATCTTCAATTCGTTTAATTCTTAATAAATTAGTATTCGCAATTAGTGAGGGCCGTTCTAGCTATATAAGAAATCTTTGATTAATAATAACTTTTATAAATTTTCCTTCGAAAATTCGATAGATTTATGGAATCGATTATTATTTATGAATTTTTAAAAATAGATAAAAATATTTTGGGATACTATGTAATTAGTTAGTATTCAAAATATCCGATTCAAGGAGATGGTTGAATCAAAATAATTTTGTTTAAAGTTCTATTTTTTTCAGAGGACAATATGAATGTGCTATCATGTTCCATCAACACACTAAAGGGGTTATATGATATATCCGGTGTGGAAGTAGGCCAACATTTCTATTGGCAAATAGGGGGTTTCCAAGTACATGGTCAAGTACTTATTACTTCTTGGGTTGTAATTGCCATCTTATTAGGTTCAGCTACTTTAGCTGTTCGTAACCCACAAACCATTCCGACCGGGGGTCAGAATTTCTTCGAATATGTTCTTGAATTCATTCGAGATGTGAGTAAAACTCAAATTGGAGAAGAATATGGCCCTTGGGTTCCTTTTATTGGAACTATGTTTCTATTTATTTTTGTTTCTAATTGGTCAGGAGCTCTTTTACCTTGGAAAATCATAGAATTACCTCATGGAGAGTTAGCCGCACCCACAAATGATATAAATACTACCGTTGCTTTGGCTTTACTCACATCAGTGGCATATTTCTATGCGGGTCTTACCAAAAAGGGATTAAGTTATTTTGGGAAATATATTCAACCAACCCCAATCCTTTTACCCATTAATATCTTAGAAGATTTCACAAAGCCATTATCACTTAGTTTTCGACTTTTCGGGAATATCTTAGCGGATGAATTAGTAGTTGTTGTTCTTGTTTCTTTAGTACCTTCAGTGGTTCCTATCCCCGTCATGTTTCTTGGATTATTTACAAGTGGTATTCAAGCTCTTATTTTTGCAACTTTAGCCGCGGCTTATATAGGTGAATCCATGGAAGGCCATCATTGAAATAGTCTTTTTTTCGCTTAGCACAAAGCAATGTATGTGCGACCCAAAATGATTTATTTAAGGAATAGAAATATACAAGACTCTATATACGATAGAAAGTAATAGGAAAAAAATAAAAATACGGGAGAAGCGCTTCTACTTTACGGTTGATTTTATTCAACAATTGACCAAAAGAAAATATTTAGAAATAATAAATTGCATGAACTTAGATCAATAAAATAATAATATTTGTATGCAATAATTCGGACTAATCAATTTAATTTGCCATTTAGATCGTATTCCGCTGGAATAATGATAAACAAAACGGGATTCCTAAAAAAATGGATTGATTCTCGAATCCGATTGAATCTAATGGTTTCCGTTATGGAAGAAAGACATGTATATGTGATATTAGATATTGACTCGTTATATATGAACTAAAGATATATTTCATTTGTCCGCGGCTGTGTGTGGGTTCTAATAGAAGTCCTTTCATACCTTGTGGCTGTCAATTAGTTGAAAAAGGAGATGAAATCAAGAAAAGATGGAAGAGTTGAAATAAGAGTTCGGAACTAAGAAATGGATTCACAAAAACTCTGTGGATAGAAACGAAAAAAGAGATATCGAAGTAGTTCTGATGATTCAATAATATTCTTACTTAAATTCGAAGTTCTTAGTTAATTCGACTGGATGAATCCTATCGATGGAATAATTAAGTCCTAATTCATTGGTTGATTGTATCATTAACCATTTCTTTTTGTTGGTACGAGGAACTTATCATGAATCCACTGATTTCTGCTGCTTCCGTTATTGCTGCTGGGTTGGCTGTAGGGCTTGCTTCTATTGGACCTGGAGTTGGTCAAGGGACTGCTGCGGGTCAAGCCGTAGAGGGTATCGCGAGACAGCCTGAGGCAGAGGGAAAAATACGAGGTACTCTATTGCTTAGTTTAGCTTTTATGGAAGCTTTAACGATTTATGGGTTGGTTGTAGCACTAGCACTTTTATTTGCGAATCCTTTTGTTTAATCTTAGAAATAGGAAAAATACATATTTTCCTATTTTATTGCCTTGGACTTCTCGTTTGCTTTTTCAAATTAGATCAAGATTTCACTCCTACAATTTC
>JAVXUK010000060.1:0-11774 GCA_032191725.1 Narcissus pseudonarcissus | reverse complement strand
AGGATTAGCTTCTGACGTACATGTATCCCAATAACGGGAGCTAGCACCTATATCTTCTATATCAGGCTTAAGTTCAACATTAACAGCTTGTTCGTGCTCTGAAGAGAAGTCCTCCAAGATTCTTTCATCATCAGGAATTTCTTGTAATTGATTCTCTTCCTTCCTAATGCACACAGACTTTTCATCTTTTTCTTTACCTTTGCCATTAAGATTTCTCCGCCTCTGTCTGGCCTGGTGGAAATAAGAAGATGCATGCAAATAAAAAAGTATTGTTGAAATAGAGAATTAGCATTGGAACTTGGAAATAAAGTAAATATTTTATATATTTGTAAAATATAAAGTCTGGAACATACAACCATCAATCCAAATTGCAGTACATGATCGGATATGGAGCATATACAACATGCAGAGTTTATTCAAATCAAAATCGGAAACTATAAAGCAGCGGGATAATATGCGGTTATGAACTTCAGAATTGGAAGCAGACGCTTATATGAGTAGCTTACACAGTATATGACCAGAGTATATAACAAAGAAAATATTGGAAACAATAGAATATAACAAAGAAGCCAATTCACCATCGATGAACATGAAAAGTCTAGACTCTCCCACAATATCAGTTCCGAAACAAGGCAAGCGTAAAGATTACCCTTTGCTAAGACTATCAATTCTGAATTTCCAAATGTCATGGTGTCAGGGAGGCATTTGAGCATCCCAGTGATAAAATATAATAACATTATGGAAGTTGAGCATGTTAACCTTAAAAATTCAATTTAAAGTGACATGAGATATTATATATAAGAAATGATATCAAAATATAAGTCTTAGTAACTGAATATAAACAATTATAAAAAGGGGTATTTCGTCTAAACCACCCCCAAGTTTTCATTTTTTTGGCATAACCACCCCAAACGGAAAACGTTATCTTTAGTACCCCTAAACTATCATTTTGCATTAAATAAGCCCCTGCCGTCTACTTGTACCCCACGGTCCAAAATACCCCTCTATATAAACCATATATTTCATTACTTTTCCCTCATTTTCAGGCTTTTCCCTCATTTTCAGGCTCATCTCCTCTCTCTCTGCGAACATTTGGGGATCCAGCGACTGATTAGGGCTCATCTCCTCTCTCTCTGCGAAAATTTGGGAATCCAGCGACTGATTAGGGTTCTTTTTCTCTCCTTCTTGGCCGCAATTTCAGTGTCATTGAGTTTCTAGGGCACAATTTCAGTGTCTTCCTCTATTCCGCAATTTCAATTGCTAGGGTTTCTGCAGCTTCCAAGGTAAATCCTCTTCCTATTAGAATACTGAGTATGGATCGGTTTCTAAACGTTGTTATTCATCATTCTGGGGTTTTTGATGTCTGTGGAGTGTACGGAGATGGTATTGAACATCGAATTCCTTGTGATGAGGATAAGTTATCTTTTTTTGAGTTGAATGGGTTAATTGGGGACATTGGCTACAAAGATGGCTACAGCATGATTTATATGAGGGGAGTTGAAGATTTAAGTGTTATAGAAGATGATAACTGTGTAATTGACATTGTAAAGGGCCTGCCAAATGGGGGTGAGTTACATATTTATCTGCTGCATGATTTGGACCCATTAGCATCATCTAAAGATCTAGGCTTTGGAAGTGAGGAAGAATTAGACTCTGCTAATGAGGGTCAGACTATTAGTGTTGATGACATCTCTCCCTCCTTAGAGAAAAGGAGATCTCCTAGGTTGATGAAGAAGACAGCAGATGCAACTGTGCCCTCCTCTAGTATGATGCCTGCTAAAAAGAAATACAGAAAGGAGGGTAATGTCATTTCTTGGGATGCTGGGGATGAATTAACTAAGAAGATGGACAAGATGTTGGCTGAGCACAAGGAAGAATGGAGATTGAAAAATCTAGAAGCTGAGAGGCAGAAAGTTGAAGGCATTTCAGGTGAGAGAAAAGACAGCAAGGTGGAGAAGTTGAAAGCAGCCAAAATAGAAAAGGCAGAGCTGAAGTCTTGCTCTACAAAGGCAGCAAAGTTGAGGGACATAAAGAAAGAAAAGGCAGAGCTGAAGAGGAGTGCTTCAATTCTCAGAGAGATTAAGAAAGCAAAGATACAGGATCTTAAGAAAAAAATGGATCAGGGAAAGAAGGAGAATGAAACAGGGAATGAAGAAGAGATTGAAAATGATGAGGAAGATTTAAGTGACACTGAAGTGCCTGATCCAAATGTTTCCATTGATCTAAAAATGCTTAATGAGGAAAATGAAGTTCATTCTGAGTACTATGACAGTGATGAGCTTAGGTCAATTCATGGAGATGATGATGAAGTGTCGAAGCATCATTTTAGAGAATTTGACATGAGAGATGTTAAAGAACACATTGAGCTAAAGGTTGGTGACAAATTTGAAAGTGCTGTTGAATTTAGAAAAGCTCTCCAAAGGGATGGAATTAAGGTGGGTTATTATGTAAAGTACTTGAAGAATGAGAGTTATAGGGTTACTTGTTCTTGTGCAAAGAAAGTAGCAGAAAGTTGTAAGTGGAGGATACATGCTTCCTGGAATAGGGAAGGCACTGCATTTCAGATCAAGACAATTGCTGGACTTCACACTTGTTCCAGGATGCACCATAACCCATTTGTCACTGCAGAATGGGTGGCTTTGCAGTATGAGAATCTGCTCAGAGATAACCCAAATTGGAAAGTTGAAGCAATGAAGAAGGCTTTACAGAGAGACCATGAGTTAGATGTCTCTAGAGGGACTTTGTATGCAGCCAAAAAGTTTGTGAGGAATAAGTTTCATGGGAGTCACTTGCAGCAATACTGGAAAGTAAGAGAGTATGCCAATGTGATCCTACTTAGGAATCCTGGTAGTTATGTCAAAGTTCAAGTAGAACACCAATTACCAGACTCTCCACCAATCTTTCAGAGAATTTTCATATCTTATGCAGCTCAGATCAAGGGTTTCAAAGCTGGGTGTAGGAGAATTGTGGGGTTGGATGGGTGCCATTTGAGTTTGCAATCTGGTTTGCTTCTGTCAGCTGTTGGTCAAGATGCCAACAATGAGATGTTTCCAGTAGCATTTGCTGTAGTTGAGAGTGAAACTAAGGAAGCTTGGAAGTTTTTCCTAGAATGCATGACAGAGGCATTGGGTGGGCAAGAGGAAATGCATTGGGTGTTTATAAGTGATAGACAGAAGGTATGAATTTTTATTTCTTATTCACTTCAGTTTAAATGAATATATGCAACATGCTTATTCAGTTCAGTTTATTGGATGGATGCCATTTGAGTTCAGTTCTTGTTTATATGTAACAAAATGTTTAGAACAAGCAGTCTGAGTTCTTGCATTCTACATGTATAGGTTATTCAGTTTCATATCTTATTCATTTTAGAACATATGCATAAGTCTGAGTTCTTGCATTCTACATGTATAGGGGCTGATACAAGCAGTTAATGAAGTTGTTCCTGAGGCAGAGCATAGGTTTTGTGTCAGACACATGTTCCAGAATATGTTGAAAACAGTTGCAAGGGCAGGACAATGTAAGAAACAGTTCCACAGATGTGCTAGGGCCTATACTATCAATCAATTTAATACAGAAATGAATTTGTTGAAAGAGAAAAACATTGAAGCTTGGGATTGGCTAAAAAAACAACATGAACCAACATATTGGTGCAGGGCCTATTTCAATAGGGAAGTGAAGAATGATTTGGTGGTCAATAATATATGTGAGGCTTGGAATTCTTGCATCCTGAGCTTGAGGAGTGAGCCAATATTGACAATGTTAGAGATGCTGAGGAGGAAGTTGATGACCAGACTTTGTAATAAGAAAGAGGAAATGGAAAAGCATGAAAGAAGGTTTGGACATAGGATTTTGAAACTTGTTGACAAAGAAGTGATGAAAGCTAGGTGTTGTGCAGTTTATAGAAGTGGAGCAGATGAATTTGAGGTGTTGCTTGAGGGGAGAGGAAGCATTGTTAATTTGATGAACAAAACTTGTGATTGTGGCAAATGGGAGCTAACTGGTATACCATGCTGCCATGTAGTAGCAGCCTGCAAGTCTCTCAACAGACTTCATGAGGACTACATTCATCCCATATATAGCAAGGAGGCCTACTTGAAGACCTACCAATTTGTGATTAATCCTATTCCTCATTGCTCCTTGTGGCCTTCTACTGGCTTGGCTGCTCCAGCTGCCCCTAAGAAGAGAGTGAAACCAGGGAGACCTAAAAAGAAGAGGAAGAGGGGTATTGATGAAGGCCCAAGTGAGATTTCTTTGAGAAGTCTTGAAGGGAAGTTGAGGTGTTCCAAATGCAAAGAAATAGGTCATAATTCTAGGACTTGCAAGAAGGTTGATAAGAAAGCAGCAAAATGGTATAAACCAACAGGTAAAAAAGCTGGAAGACCCAAGAAAAAGGTTGGATATGTTGGTGAATTTGATACACATGTTGAAGATGCAATGTCGACAACTGCTGGTGGAGTGTCTACATCTTGTGGCCCTTCTACAACTGCAAGTTATATGTCTACTGCCTGTGGGTCATCTCACATTGGAGCAAGTTTGGGTTTAAAGGCAAGCTCATATCAAACTTTACATATCTTTGTACTATTTCTTGCTTATCTGATATTGTTTGAAAATGTTTCCATCATCAGAGAAGAAAGCTTAATGTGGTGAGGAAAGTACAGCATAAAGGAGGTTCTGCTACTAGTTCTACTGGTGGTTTGGGTGGTTCTACTACAACTGCTACTGCTTCAATGGGAGGCTATGGGGATGGTGCTGCTTTGGGTGGTACTGCTAATATGGGTGCTGCTGCTGCTACTTCTTTGGGGACTGCTGCTGCTGCTGAAAAAGTCCAGGATTCTGCTATGAATTAGTATTGGGTGCTATGGTGCTGTGAACTTGAGTTGGTTAAACAAAGTGTTATGTGGTAGTCTTGGCTTTGAAATTCTGCTGTGAACAATGATGTTGTATTGTTTGATGACATGTATTATGTGTTGCTGTGAACAATGATGCTGTAGTGTTTGATGACATGTATTCTGTAGCCTTGGCTTTGCCAGTTTTTTTCTTGTCCCAACATGATGTATTGAACATATATGATGCAATTGATGTTGAATTTAGAGTTTCATGATTATGCTGTAACCTTGGCTGAAGAAATATAGGTCTGAGTATCTTTTGTCTATGAAATTCACTTGTACATGTATGTATGTATGCCAGTTTGTTGCTTGTATTCACTTGTATTCACTTTGCCAGTTTGTTACTTGCATGAATGCTAAAGTTTGAATATGTATGCTGCCAGATGTTCAGTTTCATCTGAATGTGTATGCTAGAACACCAACATCAAGTTAGAACACCAGGTTCACTTGAATATCTGCCAACATCAAATTTTGCCAAGTTAGAACACCGACATGTATTCTGTTTTATCTGTTGACATACAAGTTCAAATGCTATCATGGTTCAAATTTACATAAATAATTAGAACACCAACATCAAATTTACAAATAGCATAAAGGAGGTTCCATAACAGAATTTAACCAAAATAACCATTTCAATTTAAAGATGCTTCAATCTAACCACCATACAACATTTTTCCAATAAACAGACCAATAAAAAAGCCAAAAACAACTGAAAAAAGCATAAACTTCATTGCAGAACCTAGACTAATTTGATCTCCTTCGTAATTCCTATACTTCAGCTTCAATTCCTTTACATCTTGCTTCAGTTCTTCAATGCCGGCAGAAACTCTGTACATCAGATTTCGATCCTCATTGCTGTTGTCTACAACACCATCAATCCATTCAAAGAAACTGCAATCAAGATCTCCAACATTCCAGCTAGGACATCTCCAAAATCTCCTACCTGCGTTGGTGGGAGTGTTAGCTGTGAATATCAGTGCAGGCAAGCCACAATGGCACTTCATCTTCATCTTCTTCGCATTCGTGGAGCTGGATGAAGCCATGGACGAGCTGTTAGGGATCCAACAAATTTTGGGGGAATTTAGTGAACTTCTAGGGATTTAGGCGAAGTGTTTTGGGGGAGGGGGAGGACGGTTTAAGGTGAAGTGAAGAGGTAAGGGCAAAGTCGGAAGAAAAAATGGCCTAATCAGCACGTGGCTATTAAGAAATCTAGTAAAAGGGGGTCAACTTATGTAATTAGGGGGCAAAAAGATAAAGTTAACGGAATGGGGATTTAAGAAATACAAAATGATAGTTTAGGGGTACTAAAGATAACGTTTTCCGTTTGGGGTGGTTATGCCAAAAAATTGAAAACTAGGGGGTGGTTTAGACGAAATACCCCTAAAAAATATAACAAAATAATTGTTCCTTATTAAATTCTCTCAGCCGCGCATGGTTCCCCCTTCCGAAATTTTTCTGCCCTCCTAAAATTTGTTGGCGCCTCTTCTCCATCCCATTCCCTATTGTCGCCCGATCAGTTCTCAGCAGTGACTCCTCCTCTTCTATCTGTTAACTAATTTCATTGCTCCTGATGATCCTTCTCCAACAAACCCTCTGTCCTGTGATTCTCCTCTAACAAACCCGATTAGGGTTTTATTGATTTTGTGAGTTGTTTTTTTCCCTTCGTCTATTTTGGTTGTTTTACAATTTAAAATTGGATTTGAATCTTTATAATGGTCAACAGATTTGCTAATTTTTGCATTGGAAGCAACCGATTTGACTGTGCGAAATTTTTTGAGGTGATGGATGATTTACCTAAAAGCAAATGAGCATAGGCTTCACGGTAAAAACATATATACCTGAGGTCAGGATGACCAATCACCACTTTTTTATTGAAGAGAATGCAAGAGGAGCATGCCTATTTCGTTTCCTGAGGTGTTAGGCAAGAAGAAATGAGTTTTGAAACTTTGGGTGTAAGCAGAACTGTAAAAAATTATTTTTGTTTGAACAGGTTTGGAATTTAGGTGGGATAAAATACGTCCTATTGTGTTCAAGATTGCTGGCATTCAATTGTTGCTTCTATATGTGATATGATGGTTTCTCCATATTGGACTATGTTATGTGATATCTATAATGCTTAACTTGTGTTGAACTCCTGGCCTAACCTTTTCGTGAAGTCCTCTAGTAAATCTAGTACTTCCACCTTTTTAAACGTATAGCTCGTGCACCAATTTGTACACTTTTCCTGTAGAGAACAATAATAATGTAGCTGTGAGGAATATGTTTTGGACATAGTAAGGTATTTTAATATTTCTCTCAGACATGTTTATTCTAAAGCATGTCTTGATATAATCAGATTACTACCAAATGTTTCTACATTTATATTTGCTACGGGTTTAATTATCTACAGCATATTTAAAACCTTATAACATGCAGGTGATGCATAAATATTATTTACAAATCATTCTGTCCATGCTGAACCACAAATTTCTTGGCGCACCGAAGTTTTTAACATCCAGGTTTAACTCGACTTTATCGGAATTGTTTTCTTTTTATCTGTGTTGTTTCTCTTACTTCTCTTTTGCAGCATTGAAACTGAAACCACTGTTGCCCGTAGGTAACGAGAGCTTTTTACAAAAGATGCATTAATATCACTGCAATGCAATTTGTCTTGTAGCTGTTTGATTGAGGGATTTCCCACCATTCTTATTTCTTGACATTTATCAATGCGACACAGAAAAAAAAGGACAACTTCCCTTGGTGGAGTGGAGGGTGCGACCAAGTGGAGTTTGGAGTCAATTTTACACCTTCAATTTTGGTAGATACAATGAAAAGAATGAGTCTTAGCCTGATTTCTATTATCCTTCCATGTAGTATTGCTGCTATGAATGATTGTGATACAGATACAACTTAACCTTTAATTACAACTTTTTAATGGAAGTGAAGGATGGCTTAAGCCATTCTTCTTTCTTGGGAAATATGCTTGTCTGAGTTAGCACATTGCTTTTAGCCATCGCGTATCAGATTAATTTTGTAGCATGTTGAAAATATGTTGTGAAGCATTTTTTTTAAGATTGCCAGGCATCTAATTTGTTTAGGGTGGGTTGACGAGTTCTCTCTTTTTACACTGCCAGAATGGCTTTTGGGGTGGTGTGGAAAAGAAGCGAAGATTATTGCTATTAACCTAGAAATGACTGGAAAAAGCATCAAAGGTATTACTCTAAATCCCAACCCCGTAAAAAACCCATCGATCTCTTTTCACATAGACACGGAGGAATTGACTGACACCACAACCATTACTATAAATGACTGACACCACAACCACGACAGCCGTAGATCCCATGATATCTGGGGCTATGGACTTTGTTATGACCTCATCATCAACCTTCTCAAACCCATCACAGAATGCCACCTCCCATCTCTGCCACCCTTCCCAGCCATTTACCCTCTCCCACTCTTCTGCCACTACCCCGTGAATCCTTGCAGCACAGAATCTAGCCACCTGCATCAAAGGGGTTGTACCCATATGAGTCTATTCTCAACCATTAAGGTAATCATTTCCGAACTATTCTAGTAGTTTGTGTTGATAACTACTTACGGACCACAGAGGGGTCGTGGTTCTGGTAAAAAGAAGCAGCTTGCCTCGAAAGGTAAATCTAAGTTATCTAATTACTACCTGTCCTTGTTCATCTAACATGTTAACATTCAACTTTCTGTAAATTGTTAAGAAATACCCACATTTCAATTCAATACAATCTGCCATTTTTGGTAAGTTTCTTTTTACCTCCAGTTAATATTGTACATATGGTATTTACGCTTATAATCTTATGATACATGCAACGAAAAATGGTGGGGGTTTAATGTTTCTCTGAATCAGAGACAGAGGGTGACAACATATTCATTCGTTAGGTGCATTGCATTTGTCTGTCTTATTTGAAACTTTGAAACTTTTCTTTTTTTACAGTATTCACTTGTGCATGATAGTTCTTATGTTTTTTCCATCTTCAAAACCAGATAATTTGGTAAAGCTGAATAAGTTCTAATATGTAATTATTCTCGCAGAAACATATTGACACGAGTACAAATATTACTGTTTCATGTGTTCCCATGGATGTCAGGTTTGTTCTATGCCTTTTTGTGTGAATATATTTCAATATTTTATCATTACTGAAGCGGAGTTAGCATCACATTCTGGTTTTTGGTTGATACGTCTAATCATGTTAGGTTATCTTTGCAACATAAACTAGAATGATTGTTGGAACATAAATAGAAGTTGGTACCTCGTTTTTTAATTCATCATACTTAGTTTGAGTATACATCAAAGACAATTAGTTTGGATAAAGTCATGAAGTACAAAAGGTTACAGAATTAAAGAAGCGAATTTGATCAAAAGTTTTTGTATTTATTTGGTATTTTTGTGCACTTGTGCAAAAAAAAAAATCTCCGTTTCCATTTTTGCATTGTTGAGCATGCTAACACTAAACAACTGGGTTTATCTAGTGCTTATTTAGTCCATAAGAAACTCAAATATATATGCTAGAAAAGAGTTTGAGTGCTATTTGAGCATTTTACAATTTTGATGTTGCGTGTGGCATCCTCTTGAGGGAAAACATTAGCGTGCAATATTGAATTAACAAGGTTTTGTATTTGCAATTATCCAATTGCAGCATATTGAAGTAAAAGACTCGAGATAATTTGTTGTTTCTGTTGAAACCTTGATTTACTAGAGTACATGTACAACTTATGGAAAACCTTTAAAAAAGGTCCATCACATAATCTCCAGCCTTTAATATATAAATAATGCATTTGATGAACATGATGATTTGATGCTTTTATGCATAGAATGGTGATGTTGGTGTTCTAATACTATTTTTCAAGAAAAAATTAGAAACAAGGTGCTAATTTCCTTTATTGAATTCTATAGACACTGTTTCAAACCCATGCTTCTAAACCATTTTCCCAAACGTAATTAATCTATTCCATCGCTCTGTTTTTTAAAGGGTTCCATGTGAGACGGTGTGGCATTTTTGACATTTTTCGTTGGTACCATATATGGTGGATTACATTTAAAAGTAGGAAAGTAAAATCAAAATAGGGTTCTGTGGCTTCCGAATCCAATTCTATATTATTATGTAAACCATCATAATAAGAAAATTGTCGAAGTCCATATGAGAGGGCTTGGCATTATTTTTTTATGGCATATAAAAGAATGGTATTGCAGTACTTAGGTTATTTTTGCGAATGTTGTTCTTTATTACATGCATGCATCCTCTCTGTTGTCATCGAAATGTTGTACATTTTACATGAATTATTTGTATGTTCATCTCTTTAGCTGCTCTATCAGAGTAATGCTGCTCGCGGTGCCAAGTTGACTTTAAAAACTTTCTAGTTTTAGTTCCTACTATGCAATATTATTTGTATTTTTTTTTATTGTTTATTTTTCCATTTTCTCTTTGTAGCAGATTCATCATGCACTTGTGTGGACAGGGGATCATATAATATTACAGGTCAGTTTCATGTTTAATTCTTATTGTTTCTAACCACAAGTATATAAAAATGTTTGAACTACTTGTAAAAGCAAGCTTGCTCTCCTGTTATGGAAATCAATAATTTTATATTTAGGGAGTCTTATTATGGCTTTCTTAGTCATGTTGAAAATGGCAGGAACTTTTTTGTATTTCCATTCACTCCACTTGCATCTGAGGGAAGGAATGTTGTGATTCCTCCATCATAGAACTTGATTGTTTTATGTTCGTCGATAGGATGCAATCTATAATTTGAAGTAGACACGGACATTTTTGGATGTACACTCTTGAAAATATTGCCTTTCATTCATATTAATGTTTGGAGATTACGTGCAGAATAATTGAACGAATGAGAAGTTTCAAATATATATATGGATATGTGAAATCCGAGTTCGCTGCAGGAGCATGAATTCTCTCACAAAACTTTTAGAGTCCACATCTAACACCCACTTCCCTCTGCCATGCTCTTTGCTCATTGTTTCCACAGATGACTTGTTTTCAATCCTTTTTGGTCATTCACATTACCCTCATCTCTCAACATAACTTCAGTAATAAAAATCAGAAATAGTTTAGAAAAGATTTGTGATGCCTGCTTTGCGTTGAGTTAGAGGAAACTGCCAAATGCTGGTGTTTTATACTACTATGTAAAAGCCACAACTTTGTTGAATCTAATGAGAGAAGCGGGACTAAAACTGTATCCAACTCTAAGGAAGAATGCTCCGAGACTACTTCGTCTACGGCTTTGATGCTCCAACGCATGGACATGAGTTTGAGGTCAAATTCAATGAAGAAGTCTGCATCGAAAGAATGGCAAAGGTTGTAGGAAAAGCTTTCGCATGAAAGATGGTTGTCAATTTCCATCGAAGTTAAATGTTGGGAGGAGGAGATGAGGGATGATTAAGGGACTTGCATGGACAAATAAAAGATAATTATACAGATGATGAGTTTTCAAAGATTCATGGTAGAATTTGTGTATTCCTATTTTAATTACCTTGTATTTTGCAACTCTATTTGTTGTTTCTGAGTTCAGTCATTTTTTGGCACTCTATTTTAGTTTTGAAGCACTAGATTTTAGGATTGGTTTATGTTGTGATTTCGCTGCAAATATTGGAATAGACCATTGTTTGCTTTGCAGTCGCTCTTGATTGTGGAAAGAGTACTGGGGGTTCTTGTTTGAACCTTGCAAGCTCTCATTGTTGCATGAAACTCCTGATTAAACAAGGATTATATTAATTATTTAATTTGGTTGCATATTTTCAACTTATGTGGCATGAAATTCTATGTAGTATTTTGCAAGAGTTATTAGATTTTTTCCCCTTCAAATATTGATATTGGCAGATAACGATATAACTAAGCAATTGCAAACTTAGTAAAATTGCAAAAT
>JAVXUK010000059.1:2500-10000 GCA_032191725.1 Narcissus pseudonarcissus | reverse complement strand
TGAATTTCCATTTACTGATCCCATCTTTTACAGAATCGATCCCCCTTTGACTGTACAAGAATATGTGGAGCTCAGCATGTCTGGAAGCACGGGAGAACGTTCTTTTGCTGATATTATTACCAGTATTCGATACTGGGTCATTCATAGCATTACTATACCTTCCCTATTCATTGCGGGTTGGTTATTCGTCAGTACAGGTTTAGCTTACGATGTATTTGGAAGTCCTCGGCCAAACGAGTATTTCACAGAGAGTCGACAGGGGATTCCATTAATAACCGGCCGTTTTGATTCTTTGGAACAACTCGATGAATTTAGTAGATCCTTTTAGGAGTTAGGAGGCCACCAATGACCATAGATCGAACCTATCCAATTTTTACAGTGCGATGGTTAGCTGTTCACGGACTAGCTGTACCTACCGTTTCTTTTTTGGGGTCAATATCAGCAATGCAGTTCATCCAACGATAAACCTAATCCGAATTATAGAGCTACGACACAATCAAACCCGAACGAACAAAATGTTGAATTGAATCGTACCAGTCTCTACTGGGGGTTATTACTCATTTTTGTACTTGCTGTTTTATTTTCCAATTATTTCTTCAATTAATAGAAGAAAAGGGAATAGTAAATATATATTAGGAATTCTCTTATCCCATTCGGAAGGATATCATTTCATAATTATCTATGACTGTTTATGTCTCTAGCATGACTACTTGATGAAATGTGGAGGAAAGTGGGATAAATGGCTGATACTACTGGAAGGATTCCTCTTTGGATAATAGGTACTGTAACTGGTATTCCTGTGATCGGTTTACTTGGTATTTTCTTTTATGGTTCATATTCCGGATTGGGTTCATCCCTGTAGTAATCGGATGAACTGAGTTTTTGAAATGAAAGCGTAAGAACTCAACAGGACCCCCTCTCGTCAAAGAAAGAGGGGGTCCTGTTGAGTTCTTAATAATCATAATATTTTTTATTCGTATAAATGACAAAATGGATAACTTTTTCCGATGTTTCAAAAAACTCCATTTCATTTTTTTCTGATGATATTTTTTAAAAATGAACTTCATTAATTGATTCAAAACATCTCTTCCTCGATAATATCTGTCGATACTTTCAAAGTTAAAATAAAGAAAACGAAAGAAAGAAGGAATCACTGGATTTCCTTTTTCTGGGTGGCACAATATACAATATAATTAATTATATTGTAATATATTAAATCCATTTTTCTATCGATCAGATATCATGCGAACCGAACCCTTTCTTTTCTATACTAATAGAATCTTACTCTAAATTTGAGTATCTAATATTTAAAATCAAGGTTGAATTTTTTTTTATAAACAAGTTCATTGAAGAAGTTCTATTTGCTCAATAAAATTCGTTCTCTTTTTTGTTTGTCCACTACTCTACTACTTCTTATATGTTATATGTCTTATATGTTATATGTAATAAATAAAAAAAAAATATTCTATGTCATAAGGGTTCTAATAAAAACTCGGAAAAAATCTAAACTAAGAATAGGATTCTTTGACGAACGGGATCAATAGGCATTATTGTATTAAAATTTCGTAGAATATTTCGACACAAACAAGAAGGACTCTAGGAAGACAAACAATCCCTCCTAGAATCCAGTTTTTCCAATTTCTATTTATACTGTGCTTAACTTTCTCCGCTTATTTATCTTATGTTTAGTATCTAGTCGAATTTTCTTATATTAAAATAGAAAAACTATTAATATATTTATATTCTATGACATTGAAATCTGAAAACAGTGACATAATCATACCGCTCCAATTTAGTGGGGTTGAAAAAAAAAAAATAAACAAAGAATAGGTAAAGTCAAATAGTCTTCTTCACAATATACATACTATGACTGACTAGTACTGCGGCACAAGGAATTCTCTAAATATGATAGAAAAAGAATAGAAACAAGCAAATTTCATAATTTTTTGATTATACAGAATTACATAATTATCAACAAAAATTTAGTTCTGTTTACGAACTTAATATGTTGATAAATCCGCGGACCTAGAAATTCATTTCAGACAATTGAACCTTCTCAAACTGTTTCTTTTTAAGAACCAAAAAGATTTGTGCCAAAATAACAGATGCCAAGAAGAACAAGAGACCTTGGACACGTAACGGATCTTGAAGTACTATTTCCACATCCCCCTGACCAAATCCACCCACATTGGGATTACTCGTTAATGGTTGATCAAGTTTGATAGATTCACCCTCTGAAACAAGAAGTTCTGGTCCTGGAGGTATAATATCAATCACTTCGCGTCCATCCGATGCATCCACTATAGTTATTTCATATCCCCCTTTTTCTTTTCGTATGATTTTGTTTACTATACCTGCTGCTGTAGCATTATAAACATTATTATTACTCTTGCTCCCGTCGGGATAAATCTGACCCCTTCCCCTGTTCCCGCCTACGTATATGGGATATTTTAAGAAGTGAACATCTCTCTTAGTCGCGGGATCGGGGGAAAGAATAGGAAAGGTGATTTCATTATATTTCTGACCAGGAACAGGGCCTACCACAAGAATATTTTTTTTAGTGGGACGATAGCTTTGAAAAGACAGATTACCTATCTTTTCTTTAATCTCAGGCGAAATACGCTCGGGGGGAGCCAATTCAAACCCCTCCGGTAAAATAAGAACAGCCCCCACATTCAAAGCCCCCTTTTTACCATTAGCAAGAACTTGTTTCACTTGCATATCATAAGGAATTCGAACAACTGCTTCAAATACAGTATCAGGAAGTACCGCTTGTGGAACCTCGATATCCACGGGCTTATTAGCTAAATGGCAGTTGGCACATACAATACGGCCAGTTGCTTCTCGCGGATTTTCATAACCCTGCTGTGCAAAAATGGGATATGCATTTGAAATGGGTGCTCGAGTTATTATATATATCATGAGCGATACGGAAATGGATCGAGTAATCTCTTCCTTTATCCAAGAAAAGGCATTTCTAGTTTGCATGGTCCAATCATTGATCCTGAAAAGTTCTACAATAAAATTAGGTTGGTCACTGGTATAGTTCCCTATCCATGATTCTGCTATTTACTGAAATAATTTTACTGGAATATAGGAGGAATCCCCTGAATGGGTAGAAAGAAAAATAAAAGAATAAGTCAATTTTTGAATGTTTAGCTTTTGTACAAAATAATAAACTTTATAACTGGATCATTTTTTCAGTCATTCATTGAATGATAAATCACTACAAGTGACGGAGATAGACGATTTAAATAACGGAAAATCCAATATTTAAAAATTGTATCTAGAATGACTGGAAACGTGGAAACAAGACCGGATATAATTTGATCATTATAAGCAAATCCAAAATCTTTATAGACAGAACCAATCATTAGTTCCCAACCATGGGTCGAATGGAATCCTATACATAAATCAGTTAATAAAAGAATAGAAAAAGCTTTTATTGTGTCGCTTAAGTTATATAGGAATTCTTGAACCCAAGAGTTAAGAATAATAAGTTCTTGATTACCTAGAATAGAATAACCACTTAAAATAACAAAACAGATTATATTTGTCGAGAAGTGCAAAATCGTATGGATACGATCTTCGTTGTGCGTCTTGATCAATTGGATCGTTTCTTTGTAGATTCCGATACGAAGGTTTTGTAGACGTGTTTCCGGGTATTCCTTTATCATTTCATCCAAGAGTAAGAGTTCCTCTAATTCTATGAATTTTTTTAGAATACTCTTTTCTTGAATATCATTCAAGAAAATTTCGGATTGCCTAGTATTCCACCAATTAGTAACCCAAGATTCCATACTTTTATTAAATGAGAAAGAGATCCACCAGGGCAAAAAGACTATAGATGTAAGATATAGAAGGGGAATGAATGCTTTCTTTTTTGCCATTTTTCGTCTTTAATGAACTCAGCTTCACCTCATTCGTCAACTCTATATGATAATTTCTATCAAGCATAAGTTCTATTACAAGTCATAGAGCCTATAAATCTATTCTCACGTTTTTTTTTATTTGCAATTCGGGAGTTAGTCCTTGAATTTAGAAAGAATACAGAAATAGAATAAGAAAGAGAAAGAGTCTACTTCCAATTCGAATGAAGAAAAAAATATTGTTTCCAAAGATATCAATTGCTAAAATTCGAAGCAATTGCCCCTTTCGATGAATGCATGAAAGTCAAGTAATGAATATTAGTCGGATTTCGAAACGAAAGAACACCCTTTCTATCAAAATACTTCAATTGGTACACGCAAGAAATAGGCCAATTCCGCAGCTTTTTGTTCAATTTCTCGTGGAGTCAAATTCTCGTCAGTACGAGTCAAGGGAATGACCCCCTGTCCTCTGATTTCCATATAAAGGACACGACGAGTATAAATACCTTCTTTAACTTCTATTCTGATGGACTGAATGTCTTTCATAAGGAATCGGAGAAAGATACGACGATTTTTTCCAGGAAATCCCCAACGAAAAATACACACTATTCCCTCTTTTCTATCGAATCGATCATAACCACTACCTACATTCCACGAAATTGTACACCACAAATAGGAGCTAATAAAGAGACCGGCGATTCCATAGAAAGACATCACGATCCCTTGTGGAAAAAAAAGAATTTGCTGAGACGGAAATAAAGATAGCAAATTCCTACCAAGATAACTGGAAGTTCCAACCAATAAGAACCCTAATGAACCTAAAAAAAGGATAAAGGCCCAGCAGAAATTACTAGTTTTTCGAGACCCCGTTATAAGTTCTATCCATATACGTTCTGATCGCCAACCCATATTAGATCCGGTTGTATTTTATTAGAATTGGGAGAATAACCCAACCAAATGAATTTGACTTTACTTTTCTTTGTTTCCGAAGTAACTCCCATCAACTAGCACTATTCTGATGTAAACCTTTAGGAATAATTCATCGAATTGTGCTTCTAGATCTAAAAAAAATAGATGAGATTTGTCCCTACTGCCCGTATCTAAAAAATCTTGTTTTTTTGAACATGAAGAAATAAAGAAGCCATTGCAATTGCCGGAAATACTAGACCCACTAAAGGCACAAAAATGGAGGGTAAGTTGCTGAGAATTGTCATAGAATGAGTACCTCGATTTAATATTTGTACCTGTTATTTTTTTTATTGTTCTATTAATTTGTTATAAAGATATTTTATAATCACTAGAATTCATATATACTTATACTAAGTATATTTTCATATAGAATTATACTAAGTATATCTAAGTGAGTATGGGTATATATAAATAAGATTGAATATTTAATTAAAATTAATATAAAATTTTCTACTTGATTTAATTTTGAGTCAAAGGAAAGAAAGCGTGGAGCTGAAATAACTCACTCAGAACGCCCTTTAAAGGATTACGCGGTACGATTGAATCAAATAAGCCCTTATGGAATAAATATTCAGCCGCTTGTGAACCGTCAGGTACTGTCTTATTCAATGTTTGTTCAATTACTCTTTTACCCGCAAATGCAATGTAAGCATTGGGTTCGGCAATAATGATATCCCCCAACATACCAAAACTAGCTGTCACCCCACCAGTAGTAGGAGATGTAAGGATCGATACATAGAATAACTTTTTATTTGCTTGATAATCATATAAAGCGGAAGATATTTTAGCCATTTGCATCAAGCTCAAACTTCCTTCTTGCATACGTGCTCCTCCGGAAGCACATACTAGAATAAGAGGTAAAAATTGATTGGTAGCATATTCGATCAAACGGGTGATTTTCTCACCTACTACGGATCCCATACTACCCCCCATAAACTGAAAATCCATAACCCCAATTGCTACGGGAATACCATTTAGTTGACCTGTGCCTGTTTGAACAGCCTCAGTTAATCCTGTCTTTCTTTGATAAGAATCAATACGATCTTTATAAGGTTCCTCTTCCGAATGAAATTCAATGGGATCCAGAGAGACCATATCTTCATCCATCGGATTCCAAGTACCTGGATCAATCGAAAGTTCGATTCTATCTGAACTGCTCATTTTCAAATGATATCCACAGTGTTCACAAATATTAATTTTTGATTTCAAAAATTTCTTATAATTTAATCCATAACAATTTTCGCATTGAATCCACAAATGTCTGTATTTTTTAGTTTCATCGAGATCATTAGAACTTTCTCTTCTAGTTAAATCACTATCACTCGTATCATTCGTGCTAGTTATTATACTGGAACTCTCGCTTTCACTACTATTTATGCCTTTACCACAAATGTAACTATAAATGTAACTATCAATACAGATTTGAGAACGAAGATAACTGTCAATGCAACTATTAATGTGATTATTCCAATTATATTTAGTATCATACATGTAATGATCGTAGTGGCGATCGTCACTCTTAGATACATTATTCAGATAGCTGGAATTCTTATAACTATAAAAAGAACTTTCTGGTTCACTTAGAAAAGAATGATCATTATCAATCTCAAAAATTTGATTTTCAATATCAAAATATACGGAATAACTGTCCCTATTACTATCCCTAACTAAAAAAGTGTCATCAGATATGAAATTCCGAATGTTCCCAAGGCCGACTAAATAATCAACATTACTGTAACTAGAATTGTCACTATCACTCCAACTATGAATGTTTTTATCCATTGATTTACTTAGCCCACACCTGTATTCTAACTCCCTGTTAAACAACATCGAATTGAACCACCATTTTTCCATAGAGCTTTCTTGCCTCTATTTACATGAAAATACAATAGATGAATAGTCATTCGATGAAAAATCATTTGAATATTTCATTTCCTATCAAAAAAAATAAGCATATAAATCCAATCACTAGGATTATTAACTAATAATAATAAGGAGTGAGTGGGTATTAAAAAAACGATTCTTTTTCGTGAGAACCCAGAGTATCATTTCACTATATATGTCACTATATGTGCTGGAACTCTTTTTTCAATTCTATTTCAATTTCAAAAAATATTAAGAAAATTCTATAAATTCTGATTAATTCTTATTAAAATTAAAAATAAATAAATAATTTATTTAGTAGTTTCCCCCCTGTTGTGTCAAATTCACATCGAAAAACGAAATAGTTGTTCTCTCCTATGAATCTGAAGAACTTTTTTCGTAAAATCTCGTCTACTTAATACTAATAAGTTTCTATTCCAACACGAAACGAAAAGAAAGGGCAATATACAGGATGGGTAACAAAAGTTGTGATATTTAGCTCGATCCATGATCCGAAGCTACGGGATAGAAAAGAATACACCAATCCTAAAGATCCATAGGATTAATTGTGGATCCAACCCAACAATAGAAACGTTTAAGTTGTTTCGTCTTATATTTTGTATTTAAGATCTTGTATATCTAGATAAATGGTTATCTATTAAAATCAAATTATTAAATTTTTTTTTTTATTTTATAATTATAATAAAAAATATAAAAATATATAAAATGTATATATACAAAAATAGTATCTTTGTATTGTATTTTGTATTCGGCTCAATCCTTTTAGTAAAAGATTGGG
>JAVXUK010000058.1:0-11896 GCA_032191725.1 Narcissus pseudonarcissus | reverse complement strand
GTACTTTCAATATCTTTCTCTCTTCCCCATCGTAGCGAGGCCTATTGTGCACGTTGATGTATAACACACCGTTATAGTGACAAATAACGGAATAATATTGATCGTCATTGTACCTTACATATACAAATTTGCAAATAATTAACCCTAAAAAATTAATAGCACTAAAAAAGTTACCCTACGAATTTAATCAAGCATAGCCTTAAAAATTTAATCAAGCATAATCCTAAAAATTTAACCCTAAAAATTTAATCAAGTATAACCCTAAAAATTAACTCTAAATTTTCTTGAAAATTACCGTAACAAGTGAAGTTCTTACATTTGAAGAATATGTTAAAATAAACCCTTCGATTTACATAGAAATGAATTAGAATAAAAAGGTGTGTTATGGAGGGAGTTTGCGTCAAACATCATTTTGCTAAAAAAAATTAAAATTTTGTTATTTCCCAAAAATTGTCATGATATCTTGGGCTATCAGGCATCACTATGTCTTGTTCCAGGTTTTATTTCATAATTATGCTTTATTTTGAAAGTCTAAACCTTCCTTCACCCATTGGGCCTGTTTGGTAGCCCTAATTGCAGCGGGTTTTGATCCCCCAGCACTGTTGATTGTCAGTATGGGGTTTTGCAAGTTTCTGTTTGGGAACAAGGGTGGGGACGACGGGTTTTCCAAGCATTTCGAAACCCTCTGAAACGGAGGGTTTTGGACGGGTTTTTTGACAGCATCCGTCAGTAGTGGGGCCCCCTTGTCTCCCTCTATTTCTCTCTCTTTTTCTCTCTCTATTAATTACCTCCACGTCATCAATTTCAACCCAACTACAATTTTCTTTTTACATTTCCAAATAAGATTTTTCAACACCCAACTCAAAACTCTACTTTAACCCAACAAAATTTATCTAAACCCAGGTTTTTCTGACGAGGGCTTTCAAAACCAATTTTTATACCAAACATGCCCTAAGACATCGTAAAACCCTAACGCCTCTCATTTTCAACCCCGTCTCCGATTCGACGCATCTCGATCGACTCCGATGGAGTTTTGGGGTAATTTTTAATATCTCTACAACATTTTGATCATCTGATTTATACTATTTGTTTTTAGTGATTATTTTTTCGTTGATTAAATGGCAAATTCAGGATCCATTCGTTGTACCGATCAGCTTCACTGTTCAGCGTTTTGATTCTAGTAGTAGTTCTCTTTGTAGTATTAGGTTTTTCATGTTAGAGTCTCAATCCAGACCAAAGTTCACTAGCTGCATATGAATCAAGAGTATAAGTAATCACTTGTTCTCGTTTTTTAATCTAAATTTTAGAGGTGTTGTGGGCATTTCGTATGTTTAGGTATTTATTGGAAAATGGGTATTTTCCATAATCCGCCATTTGTTCGAAGGTGTAAACATGTGGCCTACTTTCTCTTGCCTTTGAATCAAGTAGCTGGCATAACGTCCTCTTTATTCTTATCATCAAATTTCATCAGAAGTTTCTTTTGTGACCTTGATCGTTTTCTGTAGAATGTGTAGCGCGGTGTGGATTTATAGCATGAGACTGCATTTAACACTGCCAAATGAAAGAGAAGGATTCGTTTGATCCTCAATGCTTGGTATAAAGGGTTGTTGGTTTAGGATTTAACAGGGGGAGTTATTTGATGTCCAAAAATTGGGTGCGGCATATATGTTTAATTTCCTTTTATATTTGCGTGGGAAACTACCATGTGATGTAATTTTTTTTATATGCCCTGTTAAAGTTCAATTATTGCATGCAGTGATGTAAAATGCTCCTGTTTACATATGTTTTGGGGTACATTTAGGTCCAGATTTTAAGTTGTTATTTGATAGGATCTCAATAGGATGGTACTTGCAAATTGACGCATTCTTTTGAAAAGGTGGCTTAAAAAGCATGTTGTCTTAAACCTTGTACTCAGACTGCCCATCATTTTCATAAACTGCCTTAAGCTTGGTAACCGGTTGGCTTGTCTGGGAAAATTTCTTATTAACATTATTTTTTACTCTTCAGGACGAGCTTATTGAGATTTCCATCTTTATCTAGTATATATAAGAATGCATGTGTAGTCTGTCCATGTTGCTAACTGCTAAATCTTATTTTCAGGTGTTGAAGTCAAACCTCGAGCGACCGTTAAATGCGGACCCAGGGTAGAGAGATATATACATCTTTCACAGGTTAATTCGGCTTGTAATGGGCCTTGAGGTGGTTAATTTGTGCCACATGTCTTACCAAACACGTGTTGTAATGCAGGCCTCCCTAGGGGATTCAAAGGGCAAAGAAAACGATAGTGTGCTTATGTCTGTGAAAGTTGACGATAGGAAGCTAGTCCTTGGAACTCTTTCCCCAAAGAAATTCCCCCAGATATCTTATGACTTAGTCTTTGAGAAAGAATTTGAATTATCTCTCAACTCCAAATCTGCTTCAGTTTGCTTTTGTGGATACAGAACTGGTTCTCTAGAAGAATAATATCCTTTATATGACATTTATTTGTTTCTTAATTTCCCCTTGAGCAGTATATAACTTGAATTTTTTCTCTTTCAAATAATGAAATGATATGCTTCCTTGACTGTCTCTGCTTCTGTGCCACTTCTGAGGGTGATGATTATCCTGGTAAGAATTTGAGCTCGTATTCATTATAATATTTGGTAAATAATATAATACTGTTGGGGTGAAGATCTAAGTTGAGCTATGCAAATCCTAGAGGGAGGTGGATATGATTTTTTCTTAATTACTACAAGTGATCTAGAAAACAAAACAACACTGAAAGTAAATAACTCTCATAACAGAGTATATGAGAGAGGATCGAGCAATAACAAAAGGAGACATCGATTTTATAGTGGTTCACCATCATCAATTAGTCCTCTATTTAAGTGTCTCGTCCATTTAGGATTTTAAATCTACTATTAATACCACCCTCTTTAATACTTGGTCTAGTATTGAAACCAATTACAAACTTCTTATAATATCTGAGCTAAGAGTCGAAGCTCTTGTAACAATCACAAAAACAAAAAGAAGGATTATAAGCACCGAGGTCTTGAATATAATAGACAGAGTAATAATGACAAATTTAAGAACTTGTTGACACTGTATGTGAATGAGTCGATGCAAACAAACTTTTTTTAGAATTTATTCGAGTTAAGTTGAAAACTCGTAGAAAAAAATTGAATGAATGAAAACAATCTTAAAAGGATCTTTCTTTTGGAAAAAAAAAATTGATTGAATGAAAACAATCTCAAAAGGAACTTTCTTTTGAAACACGTTTTGATTTGAATAGATATTTTTTAAAGTGAAAACGTGTTTACGTCGAAGTTTAGAAAAGTTCTCGTTAACTTTGAAAAAGATTAAGAAAAGATGAGAAGCGTATGAGTAAACCCTTTTTAAAGTTTAAAAGAAACTTAAATAGAGAATTAGAAAGAGATGAATTTATATGCTTATATAGTAAAGACCTATCGATCTTTTGGATTTTGTTTCGAAAGAAGATTGTTTGAACTTGAATGCTTGATGATGAGTGATCATGCTTGATGATTGAATGTAAAGATCTTCGGCAAGATGAATGAAGTTGAACTCCAAGTTTGAAAGATAATGTTGATTTGAAGCTCAAATGCAAGGTGAAAAACTTCAATCTTTTGAAAAGCTATTTGGAAATTTTTGAGAGAAGTTTTGTGCAGAGTTTTCAGTAAGATTTGATGGTGAATGAAGTAGTAGAATTAGATGGTTGAGAAGGAGGTAGAGGTGGTGCATGCTCTTCTATTTAACATGTTTGGGAACAGTTTGAATATTCATTAGCCCAAGTGTTTTATTGTCAAACAATTGATGCGCTAACCTTTTATCTTCTCTGTCAAATGGATTACCATAGCAACGAAGATTTTTAGTTATAAATGTGTTGTAGGAGAGAGATTGAGAAGAACTTTCTAAAGCATTCTTTGAAAAATCAAATCAATATTTGAATTTGAAAATCTTGGTTGCAGAAAGAATGTAGTGTGCAAATGAATTATCAGTCGACCGAACTCCTGGTAAGTCGGTTGAGAAAATGCAATCAACTGGGCTCAATAATGAGTCGTCCAAAAGCTTAGATCAAGGTAGTTTTGTTTAAGTGGCGTGTTTAATGCAATTGTGACATGATAAACAATGTGATATATGCACAAATAGTCCTAAAAGCTCACAATTGCCATCATTAACTTTATATTTATATTCAACTCTATAAGAAAAATTGCAAGTAAAATCTTCAAGACTTCATGCAATTCTTCAAACTATAAATTCCTTTTTGCAAATTGAAACTTTTGGATATAACCATTAGTCTTTGATCGTATGAAAACATTTAGCGCAATAGTAAGTTTGCTATCATGAAAACTAAGGTAAATGAATATAAAAGCCAACAATTTCTCCTTTTTTGATGATGATAAACATATATCTCAAATTTTATAATAACAAGTGTTAGAATGTAAAAAATATATAATGTTTAGAAACTCCTTTTATCGTTATGCTGCATAAATGATAATAAACATGAAGCATATAAAGTGATGTAATAACAAGCATAAACGTGAAATAATAACAAAATATGATACTTTCATTAAAGTGAAAAAACATACATAACATAAGCAAACATAACATTTGAGATATCCTCTATCTTTGTCAAAACATAAAGCAAACAAAAATAAAATACAACTAGTAGGAGACAGAGACATGAGATCTTGAAAGTGAAGGAGAATGATGATGAGGTGAAGTAGATCTAGACTGGGATACAAAGGCTGATGGAGTTGGCACACAACCTAGAGAATTGATAATCTTCGATTATCCTACATCTTCATCAATTTTCATACCTTTTCGTCGTCCTCATCAAAATATTCTGTTTGTTTTTAGTTCTCCTTTGTGCCATACGAAGTCTCTTTAGTTCTCACCCGATCTCAAATGAAGTAGTAGAATAAGATGGTTGAGAGGAGGTAGAGGTGTTGCATGTTCTTCTATTTAACTTGTTCGGGAACATGTTGAATATTCATTAGCCTAAGTGTTTTATTGTCAAACAATTGATGTGCTAACCCTTTTCTTCTCTGTCAAATGGATTACCATAGCAACGAAGATTTTTAGTTATAAATGTGTTGTAGGAGAGGGATTAAGAACTTTCTAAAGCATTCTTTGAAAAATCAAATCAATATTTGTTTGAAAATCTTGGTTGCAGAAAGAATGCATTGTGGAAATGAATTATCAGTCGATCGAGCTCCTGATATGTTGGTTGAGAAAATGCAATCGACTGGGCTCCATAATAAGTCGTCCGAAAGCTTAGATCAAGCTAGGTTTGTTTAAGTGATGTGTTTAATGCAATTATGACATGATAAACGGTGTGATATATGCACAAATAAATCCTAAAAGCTCATAATTGCAATCGTTAACTTTCTATTTGTATTCAACCCTATAAGAAAAATTGCAAGTAAAATCTTCAAGACTTCATGCAATTCTTCAAACTATAAAGACCTTTTTGCAAATTGAAACTTTTGGATATAACCATCAATCTTTGATCATATGAAAACACTTAGCGCACTTGTTAGCGCAATAGTAAGTTTGGTATAATGAAAACTAGGGTAAATGAATGTAAAAGCCAACAATTTCTTCCTTTTTGATGATGACAAACATATATCTCAAATTTTATAATAACAAGTGTTAGAATGTAAAAAATAAATAAAGTTTAGAAACTCCCTTTATCGATATGTTGCATAAATGATAACAATAAACATGAAGCATATAAAGTGATAAAGTGATATAATAGCAAGCATAAACTTGAAATAATAACAAAATATGATAATTTCATTAAAGTGAACAAACAAACATACATAACATAAGCATCCATAACATTTGAGATATCCTCTCCCTTTGTCAGCAACATAAAGCAAACAAAAATAAAATACAACTAGTAGGAGAAGGAGACATGCGATCTTACTATCAGCTTTACATTTGGCATGCTGCTATTACCATGAATCCTTGATCGATTTACTTTACAATTGTTTTTTTTTAATATTCAAAACTAGTACCTGTATAGTTCACGAGGGGCTTTTTGGCAAAGCAGATGACTACGTGTATAATTGGAAGGATCCTCAGGATCTGATGTGCCTCTGCCCCCCCCCCCTCAAATTTATATTGCTGTGTTCTATTTCTCCTCGTAAAACATACTTTTTCATCTTAAAATCATCTCTTCATTGTTTACTTTACCATCTGTCTTTTCATCTTAAAATCATCTCTTCATTGTTTACTTTACCATCTGTCTTACTATCAGCTTTACATTTGGCATGCTGCTATTACCATGAATCCTTGATGGACTTGTGGGTGGAAGTTTGCCTGCCTTCAACTTAATTGAACTCCTTTTAACTTCTGTATTGGTTGCTTCCTACGGTTTAATATGTTTAAACGATTTAGTTGTAAATTTCTTTAATAGGGAAACCTCTGGCTAAGCAAGAACAAGGAAAACCAGGTATTGGAAACGCTAAAGCTGCCAGAGAGAAAGGTTTTGTTAAAAAGGCTGAACCAGCGAAAGTTGAAAAGCCAAAGTCAGAGGATAAGGAGTATCAAGAAGACAGCGATGACTGTGAAGATGTCTCCGAAGATGTCTCCAAAGATGATTCTGAGGATGATGAGGTACATATAATAAATATAAATTTTGCATGATACCTGGATGTGTTAGTGCGTGTCATGTTTAATTTGTGAGGTACAATATGACTGAAATGAATGTTGGAATGATTCTTAAGAGGCACAAGGTTTGCACCTAGCATATAGAGCTCATTTAATGACCGAATATTGAATTAGCTGGATTCAGTGTCATAGTCTTATTTATTCAGTTGGCTTAATTAATCCACCTGATCCGGACAATTTTGATTTTCTGTTTGGTGCATGATGACTTATTATTTTTCATGAAGCAAACATCGAGAATCATGGAGAGTAATGGTTTAATGTTCAATTTTTATGGTTATCCATTCTGAGAAGCATTTCTTACATTATTTTACTTTTTAATTGTATTAACATTCAGGACATGTTCAAAGCAATGAGGGACAGTGAAGACAAAGGAGAAGATGAGGCTACTCCTAAGAAGGTAATTAGATGGTCATATACATATTCATAAGCTCTTTTGTTTTCTATTTTGGGCAATTTTCTCAATAATTTTTTTCAGTGTAGGTTGTAACTGGCAAGAGACCTGCTGAGTCTGCTTTAAAGACTCCAATTCCAGAAAAGAAGGCCAAGGTCGTCTCCCCAGTTTCATATTCAGGTGCTTGTTTTTCTCACATCATGTTTGTGAATAACATCATTATTTGTGGGGACTCAAAGAATAAAAAATTTGATGCATGGAGACAGGTCTTATCGAACTTTGCTATTTTATAACTAAATCTAGGACATTTCTACTTCATTTCCAGGACCTCCTGAACAAAATGCAAGCTAAACTCAATAATTAGGAATCTCATCTGCTTTCCTTCCCGGCAAGAATAATTCTTGTTTCTGCAATATTAAGTACCCTCTCCTCTTACAATTTTTAGGTCTATGTTTGTTTCCAAAGTCATCCTAAATAAAATTAATGCGATCATTTAGAAGTTGATTGGTTGTCAGTCTGCAAATCGGTTGATAAGAGAGGCCTTGGAGTTAACTATAAAGTTCTCCTTACTAAACAAGCTAGTAAAATTTATGACCCTCTTTTAATTAGTTTCAATTCTCCTTGCTTAGACACTATGTAAGACTTGTCTTGGTTAGGGGTGTAATGCCACCATAGCCGTATTTGTTTCCAACAGATGCTAGTAAATTCAGATTTGAAGTTGTATGTTATCAAATGACATTATTTTCTTTATATTTTACATCATCTTTTTCAGCTAATGATGGTCATATTATTATTTTCTAATCGATTGGCAGTCATGACCGTCAAATTTGACGATCACATGTTATATGTACACACCTGCACGTTTCATGCAAATAATTAAGTAATAAACAGTTGTATATGCGAAGCAGGGGTTAAACAGATCAGATGTTAAACGGAGCCTATAATAAACGGAGCGGATATGCGGCATTATAGATATGTGTGTGACGCTGCCCGTTTGCATCTAGTCATGATCGAATTAGTATACGAAGCAAATTTTGGGTATTTGGATTTCCATTTACATCCCTAGTCACCATTCTATTCGACCAATTAGTATCTATTGAATTCTCAAATATTTGAGAGAAAGGTCTAGAAGAACATGGCTAATGTGATATATACTTCAAGGCAGGAATTATGTGAGACTCTAAGAGACCGGTAACCAAGGAAAAAAAGATGAAGAAGAAAATATTCCCATCCTTGTTAATTTACCAAAGGTTCAAATTTTAAACAAATTTGAATTTTCCATCTCAATTCTGTTGAAACTAGCTAAGGATATGATCCAAATGCAGGGAATTGAAAATTTGAAATAATGCACTTGCATTTTACTGTCGGCAGAAGAGGAGCTTCCGACTTAGTCCAAGGCTAACTTCCTGAGATCCTACATCGAATCAAGTATCTGTGTTTCTGATATTAACTTGTCAGATGCTTTTTGCTCATTGCATTGCAGGTGATGGAAAGAAAGTGGTGCATTTTGCGACTCCTCGTCCTTCTAAAAAGGCTGGGAAGACTCCTGGAAATAGTGACGAGTTGAAGAAGCAAACTCCTAAATCTGCTGGTTCGGTAACTTGCAAGGCACTTCTTCATCCACACTCCACAACATTAACAGTTTCTTCAATTGTTTTGGTCTTGAAGCAGGTCACTTACATTAAGTCTAAATTTTACTCCATCATACTACATGCTTCCAGTAATATTCAGATTGGTACAATGAACTTTGTAGGTACAACGAACTTAAATATTTTGAACTTAAATATCGAACGTTGTTAACTCAAAAATAACAGAAAAGGTGTATAGAATGTAAAGGCTCCCTCCAAAACTGATGTGTGGTATGGTATTAAATTGAAAACTATGCATGTTTCTGATGTAAATTTGCACTTAAGTTTCCGGTATTTATTTATCTGGAAGGGCATTGTATTTATTTATCTGGAAGGGGGCATTGAAACTTCAAGAGTTCCGCTCAATACTTTATTCACTATATTGAATGATTATTTCAGGTTTTTCTATTAAACTAGTTTCTTTTTTATTAGGAACTTCAATTCTGGTAATGCTCTTCAAGCTCCCATGAAAGCCAAGCAAGGTTAGCGGTGGCATTGGGATCGCAGAAATATGTTATCAGGCCTGCAACTGGTTGTTTTGTTACTGCATATTTTGGTTTTTTGCTCTCTACTTATCTGTGGAAATTAAAACTTGGATTCGGAGGATGGTATATTGCGATATCTGCAACCTGTGACCTTTTTTGTTACTGTTCTGTGCTTTGTTGCTTACCGATGTATGTGTTGCAAAGGTTACCATTCCTTGCGAACCTAAAGATATCTTATTTGTTTTTTTTGTTTTTTTTTTTGGGTTGCCCTGCTGCTAACTGGGAGTTTTTTGTTTTCCGAGTTCTCATTTGCTCTGTAAATTCCAAATGGGATGCCGGATTTAAAAAGCGGGCTAAAGTTGGACGGTGTCTTTTGTTGTTATAGATTGGGTCCACCGCTGCACATGCTATAATGCGCATAATTGACCTCACTATTTTCTAAAGCATAGCAAATGGGCCACATGGATTATGTTCCTTGAATTTAACTCATTTGAGAACTATTGTCCTTTATCCATAGCATCCTATAATCTCACTTGCATTTTGCGACCAGCGATTCCTCCTGAGATGCTAAAACACCTCCCGCTTCTTTGGATGCTCTTAGTAGTCAATTTTACTATTTAGATGCAGGTACCCATAACGAGAGTAATCGTCTATGAACGTAAATAAAATATTGTTGACTGCTCCAAAAAGTCATAGAGAAGTCTAAGAGAACGATCCACAAATGTTCGTATGTATTAGTTATAAGATCTCTCATGACCGATGGCACCTAATTTTAGAAATGTGGCATAACCTTCTGTGTCAAAGAGTTGCAGAATTCTCATTTAATTTCCTTTTAACACCCGCATGCAAGGATTCATTATATGAAGCATATACATGTAATCATTCCCAGGCAAAGAACCAGAACCAATAAGAACTTTAAATTCTCAAAGAGTTTAAATATATAGTTTACAAAAGATCAAGAATAACCAAATTTGTCCAATACAGAAACAAAAACCAAATTCCATCTAAAAGACGGCACAATAAAGGTGTTGGGAATTGAGTGCAACGAGGGGCGCAGCGGAAAACGAGCCCAGTTTTATAACAAAATTTCATCGTCCCTCGCGACGTGTGTACAACCGATCCAACTAACGCTAAAAAAAAGGAAATAAAATAACATTTTACCTCCCAGTCGGGAGGTGGCGTGTAGTGCCATGGACCCGCAACCTCCTGTCTTGGGGGCATGCTCCCTAAGGCACCCTCCAAAGCGAACCGCTCCACGGAATGAATTCCAAGGCGGAATTCGCTCCCGATCCCATCGGCACGCAAACTGAGGTCCAAGATGCGAGGAGCATCTCGAGACCTGCACCACAGAGCTAGAGCCACTCCGGTACCACCACGAACCGCCAGGACCCGAAAAACGCTGTGGCACGCAAACCGAGACGAACCTCCAAATCTGCCCAAAAACGAACGAACTCCGGAGGACGAAAGGGATACCAATCCTATATGGGTTTTCTCTCACGAGTCCAACGCAATAGTCGGATTTTACGATCCGCAAACCGAGGCGGAGTAGATCTAGGTTTTTCCTAAGAGGGTTTCAAAAACTCATCTTCTCCAAACAACAAGAACAGGGGAAGGAGGAGCAACTCCATTAATGGAGGATGGAGGTTCCTAACTACCATTTAAACAACCAAAACCCAATCCAACACCTCATACAACCACTCAACCACCAAAACAACAAGAGGGGAGCAAAGAGGGGAGGCTCACGGCAAGAAGGGGGACCCACGGCAGAGGCATGACCGACGGCTAGGAAAGGGTGGCCGACGACAGAGGGGTGAGGCCCAAGGTGGAAAAGGTGGAAGAGGAGGAAGGATTTTGAAGGATTTGGGTTTTTCTTCTTTATCTCTCAAAGGGAAGAGAGAGAGAGAGAGAGAAGTGGAGAGAATGAGTGAAGAGAGAGAAAATAGGAAACTTAAATGCTAAGTTATCCCGGGATATGCCGCGCCGAGGGAGAAACATAAGGAGCTAAATGGTTCTCTCTCACAAAAATCATGTATCCGTTAGGCAACTAACGGAACACGAAACCGACTGAAAAACTCTGGATCAAAACGTTGCGTTGCGACTCGTAAACTAAATAGTGACACCGTACTAAGTTAAAACCCGAGTCACTCGGGTCGGATCCAAGTCACCCCAGTGGACCACCGCCTATTGGCATGACCACACTTGCCCTTCCAGTTCGATGCAAACGTCGAACCATCGCCTGACACAGAGATTGCTCAGACGAAGCAAAACGACGTGAGCCAGGTATTTTCTTCCACTGCTTCAGCAAAGCAGCGGGTTAGATGTTGTGAAAAATTCACAACTCTGATTTAATCCACTAGAGTGCATTGGGACAAGATTTATTTGGTTTGATCAGTCAAACCAAAACGTACAGCGTACGCCTTATAATAGTATCCAGATCGTATGATTTATTCGGGAACACGACGACTCTAAGGTGTGACTCTAAGCCCAACACTAGACTGGAAGATTGCAGAGCCACTCACAGTGTGTGCAGTCAGGCAGGTGAGTGTCACTAGGTCGGATCTCAAGCTGATCCAGGCTACAAAGGACCCTTGTGTGACATCGTTCCATACAGTCTGATCCCTTTGTCAATTCATGTCGCTCCACTCGAGTTAAGAGTATGGTCAACTGTCAAACTCATAGAACTCGAGTTATAACTCATAGCTAGCTAAGATGAATGA
>JAVXUK010000057.1:0-11904 GCA_032191725.1 Narcissus pseudonarcissus | reverse complement strand
AGAACTGCTACAATATGTGCAGTTCTTATTAAAGGAAAATGAACGACATCAACGAGTCGTTGATGCTTATAATGAGCAAAATGATGAAAGAAGAAAAGGGACTATCTTGGATGAACTCTCTGAAGAAGAAGAAGGTGCAAGTTATCCAGTTAAAATGCTATCTGAATGGATGCTGCACGTTCCCCAGAACGACAAGAGTAAAAGGATGTTGAATAGATTATTCAATGTCCTAGTAACATTTACTATCCCTGGAGTAGATCCTTTTACACTCCAAGCGATAATCGACACAGGTGCAACCACTTGTTGCGCCTCATTAAAGGCAGTTCCTGAAGCAGCTCGAGAAAAGCTAACTTATATCGTACACTTTAACGGCATTAATTCAAGGCAAGTTGCTGATGTAAAGGTCAAGAACGGTTCCATGAGTATTGGGGAAAACTCTTTCAGAATCCCCTTTACTTATTGTCTAGAAATGGACACTAAAGACGACATCCAGATGTTATTAGGATTCAATTTCATCAGAAGTATGCAAGGAGGAATCCGTTTTGAAGGCAACATGGTCGCTTTCTACAAAGAATTGACAATCATTCGGACAACTGCAGATTGTGAAGTCAACATGAAGCTGTCCCCAATTCCCGAGCTAGACATGGATCTGGAAACATATCGATCCATTCAAGAGATGGTTTACTACAACTGTGGAACATCTGACCCAGTCTTGTCTCCTAGACTAAATCATCTCTTCGAGCGACTTAAAAATCTGCTATACATTGGCGAGAATCCGCTAGAGCATTGGGCGAAAAACAAGGTGATATGCAAACTTGATATCATAAACCCTGATTTAACAATACAGGATAAGCCGCTCAAACACGTGACTCCTGCAATGGAAGCCACATTTAAGAAACACGTCAAGGCCCTTCTAGCACTGAAAGTTGTAAGACCAAGCCATAGTAGGCATCGAACTATGGCTATGATTGTGCAATCTGGCACAACCATTGATCCAGCCACAGGTAAAGAAGCCAAAGGTAAAGAACGAATGGTCTTTAATTACAAATCTTTGAATGATAATACCCATAAAGATCAACATTCTCTACCTGGAATTAACACTATCTTGAAGAAGGTCGGTCGAAGTAAGATCTATTCAAAATTCGACCTCAAAAGTGGTTTTCATCAAGTGGCTATGGATCCAGAATCAATAGAGTGGACGGCGTTCCTTGTACCAGGAGGCCTCTATGAATGGCTCGTCATGCCATTTGGCCTAAAGAACGCACCTGCTGTATTTCAGAGAAAGATGGATCACTGTTTCAAAGGAACGGAAGACTTCATCGCAGTTTACATCGATGATATCCTTGTATTCTCTGAAGATGGTGAAACACATAAAGCCCATCTTGAAGTTCTTGTGGATCGAGTGGAGAAACACGGTCTTGTGTTATCCCCAACAAAAATTAAGATTGGCGTACGCGAGGTTGAATTCCTAGGAGCAGTCCTAGGAGATTCAAAAATCAAATTACAACCTCATGTCATCCGAAAGATCGCTGATTTTCCAGATGAAAAGCTAAAGGAAAAATCTGGATTAAGATCATGGCTTGGTATACTGAATTATGCAAGAAGTTACATTCCTAAGCTTGGAATGTTACTCGGCCCGCTCTATTCAAAGACAAGCCCCCATGGTGATAAGCGAATGAAACCACAAGATTGGGAGTTAGTTCGAAAAATTAAAAAGTTGGTTCAAGAACTTCCCGATCTTGAGCTTCCCCCTCAAAAATGCCATATAATCCTAGAAACTGACGGATGTATGGAGGGATGGGGAGGCATCTGCAAATGGAAACCTACTCGCTATGATCCAAAGTCAAAAGAACGCATATGCGCTTATGCAAGCGGAAAGTTTCCAACACTGAAGTCAACCATTGATGCAGAAATCTATGCCTGCATGGAGACCCTCTCAGCACTCAAAATCCATTACCTGGATAAGGAGGAAATTACACTTCGCACAGATTGTCAGGCTATCATCAGCTTCTATAACAAATCTGCGCAAAACAAACCCTCACGAGTTCGCTGGCTCTCCTTCACTGACTTCATCACTGGGCTCGGAATTACAGTGCATTTCGAGCATATTAAAGGATCTGACAATGTACTTGCTGATACCTTATCAAGACTAACATTCTGTCTATTTCAGGATTTCCCTGAAGAGCAAGTTCAGATCACCACTGAAGCATGGCAAGCAGCAAGCAATCAAGTGTCACCTTTGAGCAAGGAGGAGCTTCAGAGGCTCAATACTCAGACCCTGAAGATGATTTCCCATTGGACCTCGAATACGAAATGCAACTCTTAATGTGCCGAGGCCCCCAACTGCTCAGTGAATGGGACGAGCTTAGAGCCCAAGCCCAAGACACCCAAGAAAAGGCAGCCCACCAGGCCTTAAAGGCCCTAATGACATACCAGCATATCCTTACCTTCAAAAGACGATACTGTGCTAGTCTTGCGACAAAAGACAATGTCTGGGGAGACAAACTTCCAGCTGTCAAGAAGGATGAAAAGACAGTTGAAGAAATTATCAATAATTTCTGCAAGTTGTCTCGTGATGCCAAAGCAATAATAGCATGAAAAAGTGGAAGTGGTGGACCCTACTGATGTATAATAATGTAGTGCATGTAATGCATGTACTTTTGGGATGCATGTTTGTCGCGTTGTGTGAGTCGTAACGAAGATAAGATTCCTTCTTATCTTCTTTTTATCTTGTCGGTGGGACACCTGTTTGTCCCTTAGCATGTGTTGTAAAGTGAGATAAGATTCCATCTTATCCCACTAAAATAAAATATGGACACCTGTTCGTCCATTTGTGTAAGTGCGCAGGAGATAAGATTCCCTCTTATCTCTTGCATCATTGAGGACACGTCTGTCCTCTTAAGTCGGTTATGAACTCTATATAAGGGAGTTCAGTCTAAAGGGTTGAAGCACACTGGAAAAATCTTCCAATTCCTTCTCCCTCTTTTGTATTTCGCTGCAATAAATAAAAGCTTGATAGTTTGTGAAGTAAAATTCCATCTTCCCGATCCGAACCACACAAATACCCCCCTGGTATCAGAGCCTTGTTCTTGGTAAATACTTAATCTCTTTTATGGCTTTTATAGCGTAAACCCTTACTTAAGGTTAGAAGTAAGAGGTGATAAATATACAGTCATCTGTTACTCTGCAAAAAATTTGTTAACCCATCCATTGATTGTTATAATCAAGGACAATTTAGCTGTTCTTAGACGAAGTTTTGTAGGAATCCAATATCTCTTAAAGACCCAGGAAAGCCCATAGGCAGGAGGCCATTGAGTGGTTAGTACATAGGTTGCGGAGGTATGCCATGATTCGGAAGGACGTAACAAAGGTGGATGTCTGCAAGATTTGAACAATCTATTATAGACTGGTATTCTCACTCTCGAACTGCTAACCTTGAGTACCTGGATCTAGCCTTTGAAAACTCGAATCCTCAGATTCTTGATTACTGTAAGAATTCTGCTCATAATATTGCTGTTGTTTATGATCGCATCTCTTTGTTATCTAAAGCTTGTTTGAAAAACTTTCACTTGATTCTTGACGAACAACGATCTCATATTGCAACTTTGCAATCTGAGAATAAATTCATAGTAAAAAGATTACAAGCCATTGAAAGTGAGTTGAGAGCTCAAAAACCCTTAACAAAGACTGAAGTCTCTACTTTAGTCAAAGAAATCTCTGCTCAACCAAAGCTTGTAGAAGAACAGGCGTTAGCCCTTACTGCTGAGCTCACAGCACAAGTACAACAAGTAAAAGCACTTCTGCAACAGATTCGTGAAGTTTTATGAACAATTGGCGTATTGCTGCCTCAAAACAGCAGTACCAAGATCTACTTGCTTCTGTCGAATCCATCGAGCCACCTGCTTTTGGTTTTGTCAAACCAGAAAGTACCTCCAGGCTCCAAGAAGGCATTGTTGCTGTTATTAAGCAAAATAATACTCTGCTAAACTTATTGCTCCAAATCAACGAAAGACTCGAACGTCTAGAAGATCGTTGTGAGACCCTTGAAACTAAGGTAGACGTTCTCACTCAGAAGTCTATCTTACCGGGGCAATTATCAGAAGATATCTCAGGACTCCAGTCAAAACTCACAAAGCTTTCTCTTGGTGGTGAACAACCAACGGTCTCTTCAAGCAAAGGACCTTTCTACGTTTTTAAAAGCCCAAAGAAGATTTTTGACGAAGAAAAGCGTAAAAATTCTAATGGCGTCCACATCCAGGCCAACAGTCAGATCTACCACCGAAGTTCACCAAACACCACCAACCCTGGATGATCAGATCCGAAATTACCATCGTGGTGCAAGGCTACGGCATGAAGCCCAACGAGTCTTCTCGCGCTCCAGTTCCAGAAGAAGAGGGTATCAACGAACCCTCGAATCTCAAATCAATCCGGAAGCAGAACTTCAACTGTCTTCCCGACGAAGAGCCAACCTTGTTCCTGCAGAAACGTTGTATGATGACGGCTGTCATACCCCAAACCATCGGGTGTATCAGCACTATTCAGAAGAGAGACTGCTCGTGCTCGATGACCAGCAAGCAAACTTAGGCTTCATCACGAAACCTAGCTATAATCGACTACGAAGAGAAGGTTTGCAACACATACATCTCGGTATGATTATGATTCGTTTACATGCTTTACATAGACGAGATGCCGGTACAATGGCTCTAATTGTCCTTCGAGACACACGATGGACAGATGATCGGGCCATTCTTGGCTCAATGGAGGTAGATTTATCTAGGGGTTCACAACTTGTTTACATAACCCCTGATATGTTATTAAGTATTGATGATTTTTATCGTCATGTACAAATTAGTATATTAACGCATGGCTATGAGGCCTGGAGAGGAGGTGAAAGCAATTTGCTTATCACAAGGGCCTTAGTTGCAAGATTAACCAATACAAGCTTTGCCAATTTCAAATATAATGTGCAAGATGTCGCAGATTATTTGGCAAGCGCAGGTATCACGGCCATTCCAGGGCAACGTCATACAACACAGGCGTTGCAAGGCCAAAGGTGGGACTTGAGGCCGCCTACTCAATCAAACCCTCAGTCCCCAAATGATGTTGAAATCCTACAGAGGCTGGACGGAGCACTCAGCCTCAGATTTTCAAATTATGCAACTGTACGACCACTGCCCCCGCCTCCAATTAATGAACATGATGTGGAGCAGGAAGCTGCTGAGGAATTCGCTGGTGTTCTCGTTTTTGATGTCGATAACAACGAGGAACTAGATGAAGAAACCCAAGAGTTCTTAGAAAAATTCCTAGATTACAGTCCCGTCATTGGAGAATCAACTGCTCTTCTAGAGTACCCACAGTTAGCACCAATAAATCCAATGACTACTGCCCCAGTGTTTGATGAATACGATGATTACGGTGATAGTGAGGAGACTTTTAATCTCGCTCCTGCTTATTTAGCTGATGATGATGCAGCCTCAACAACTGATACTTCCAATTGTTTGGAAGATGATGAGGAATGGATTGAAAATCCATTTTTCGAAGGTGGTGGGAGGAATACAATTCCACTTTTTCAAAATATCCCTTTATTTTCAGTTGCACAGTCTCCGGACCAGCCATTTGTTCAGAACCAGGCTCAGTCCGAGCCAAGCTCCTACCCAGACCCTGGTCTTCCTTTAGGTGGAGATCCTCGATTGGGTGACGACAATGTCCGCTCCCCAAATCAAGAGATCAGAAACTTTCCGGAAGAAAGGAATCTGGAGGAGCATATTCTAATGAACAATATGGAGTACCCCTTAAGGAGACTCGAAGAAACTGTGCTCAGTAGTATTACTGCTGCTGAATCTTCCTACAGGCCACCATCTGAACCGTTAATGGGTCCCCCCATATATCCACCAGGGAGACGTAACAATCCTACTGAACCTTCCATGTCAATTCCGGAAATAAGAACGAAAGTTTCTAATTTTCGGAGAGGAATTGGCAGTGAGCAGTGGCAATTACCCTCCGCTCAGCAGGCACAAGGAGCAATGTTGGTACTCCCTCTTGATATTGGACTATACGAGGATGTCATATCTCGATGGGAATCAATAACAATCAACTTGCTAAGCGAAAAGACTTGGGCCGATAATAAAGCCAAGGTCTCATATGTTGAGAATCTCCTGGGAGAGATCGAGAAAAAGATTTGGCAACAGTGGAGAATGGCATATGAACAGGAATATGAAGCTTTGATTCAAATTGCCGATGATCCCCATAATATCATATCCCAAATTCGCCGAATCTTCATCCTGCACGATCCATACCAAGGCTCGACTGAGCAACAAGATAGAGCTTATCTTGATCTGGAACGCCTCACGTGCCCAGAAATCAAGGATCTGTTCGATTACATGAATGATTATAAGGTACTTGCAGCAAAATCAGGACGAATGTACCTTGGCGGGGAACTTTCAGAGAAGTTTTTTAGAAAAATGCCGCCAATCATTGGTAATGAAATTGAAGCTGCTTACAAAGTAAAGTACCCTGGAAATGAAATTGGTGTAATGCCAAGGATTGCTTTCACCTATAACTACCTTGCAGACCTGTGCAAGAAGGCTGCAATCCAACGAGGAATTAAAGATTTGGAATTCTGTAAAAAGATACCAATACCTGGCTACTATGAGAAACCAACAAGAAAATATGGCTTACCTCATGACACCCATGTCAGGGTTATCAAAAATAAAAATAAAAGCAGACCAGGCATGAAATGTAAATGCTTCATTTGTGGAGAGGAAGGCCACTTTGCGCGGGAATGTCGCAGTAAAAGAGGCAATATGGCTAGAGCAGCTATCGTAGACAATCTGGAACTCCCAGATAACTATGATGTGCTCTCTGTTGATTTAAATGAACCAATGAGCGATGCTATTTGCAGTGTCTCAGAAGGAGAAGCACAAAGCTCTACACATCAAGTGCGTTCTCTCCTTGAAGACTACCCACAAGATGAAGGCGCGTTTATGCTACGCGCAGAAGAAGGCTTTGGCTGGAGAAAGAAGGTAACACTTCCTGATATTCAGCTTAACTGCCATCACACTTGGGAGTTCAACCAGCCGGTGCAAGAAAATTGCAGTCGATGCACTTTCTGCGGAATGCAAACCAGTATAATGTACAGAGCATTCTGCATCCTCTGCAAGTTAATGACTTGCCCCCTTTGCTCTAAATTCTATCTGGATATCACAATTCAGAAAACAAATAGGGCAGTACCAATGCTGCCAGGAAATCAAGATGCCCTAGTCAAAGAACTGCTGCAATACGTACAGTTCCTGTTAAAAGAAAATGAGCGACTTCAACGAATCGTTGATGCTTATAATGAGCAAAATGATAAGAGAAGAAAAGGGCCTATCTTGGATGAATTCTCTGGAGGAGAAGAAGAGGATGATGGTGCAAGTTATACCACTAAAATGTTATCTGAATGGATGATGCAAGCTCCCCAGAACGATAAAGGCAAAAGGATGTTGAATAGATTATTCAATGTCCTAGTAACATTCACTATCCCTGGAGTAGATCCCTTTACACTCCAAGCAATAATTGATACAGGCGCAACCACTTGTTGTGCCTCATTACAGGCGGTACCTGAAGCAGCTCGTGAGAAGTTATCCTATGTGGTGCATTTCAATGGTATTAACTCAAGGCAAGCTGCTGATGTCAAAGTAAAGAATGGTTCAATGAACATTGGTGAAAACTCTTTCCGAATACCATTCACTTACTGCTTAGAAATGGATACTAAAGATGGAATCCAAATGCTTTTGGGATGCAATTTTATCAGAAGCATGCAAGGGGGAATTCGCTTTGAAGGCAATATGGTAGCCTTCTACAAGGAATTGACGGTCATACAGACAACAGCAGACTGTGAAGTTAACATGAAGCTGTCCCCAATTCCTGAGTTAGATATGGATTTGGAAACATATCGATCCATTCAAGAGATGGTCTATTACAATTGCGGAACGTCAGACCCAGTCCTATCCCCAAGATTGAATCATCTCTTCGAGAGACTCAAAAGTTTGCTATACATTGGTGACAACCCGCTAGAGCATTGGGCAAAGAACAAGGTAATATGCAAACTTGATATTATCAATCCTGATCTTACAATACAGGATAAACCGCTCAAGCATGTGACCCCTGCAATGGAGGCCACATTCAAAAAACATGTTGATGCCCTCCTAGCGTTAAAAGTTGTAAGGCCAAGCCATAGTAGACATCGCACTATGGCCATGATTGTGCAATCTGGCACAACAATTGACCCAGTCACAGGTAAAGAAGTTAAAGGTAAAGAGAGAATGGTTTTTAATTATAAATCTCTTAATGATAACACTCATAAAGATCAGTATTCTCTGCCTGGAATCAACACCATCCTAAAGAAGGTCGGTAGAAGCAAGATCTATTCAAAGTTCGACCTCAAGAGTGGTTTCCACCAAGTGGCTATGGATCCGGAATCAGTAAAATGGACTGCGTTCCTTGTACCTGGAGGACTCTATGAATGGTTAGTCATGCCATTCGGCTTGAAAAACGCACCTGCTATATTCCAAAGAAAAATGGATCACTGTTTCAAAGGAACAGAAGACTTCATTGCAGTCTACATAGATGATATCCTAGTGTTCTCCGAAGACGGTGAATCTCATAAAGCCCATCTCGAAGTTCTTGTTGACAGAGTGGAAAAACACGGTCTTGTGTTATCCCCAACAAAAATCAAGATTGGCGTACGAGAAGTTGAATTCCTGGGAGCAGTCTTAGGAGATTCAAAAATCAAATTACAACCTCATGTCATCCGAAAAATCGCTGATTTTCCAGATGAAAAGTTAAAGGAAAAATCTGGATTAAGATCATGGTTGGGTATATTAAATTATGCGAGGAGTTACATTCCTAAGCTTGGAACTTTACTCGGCCCGCTCTATTCAAAGACAAGCCCCCATGGTGATAAGCGGATGAAATCACAAGATTGGGAGTTGGTACGAAAGATTAAGCAGTTAGTTCAAAAACTACCCGATCTAGAACTTCCTCCTCAAAAGTGCCATATAATCCTAGAAACTGACGGATGTATGGAGGGATGGGGAGGCATTTGCAAATGGAAACCTACTCGTTATGACCCAAAGTCAAAAGAGCGCATCTGCGCTTATGCAAGCGGAAAGTTTCCAACACTAAAGTCAACCATCGATGCAGAAATCTATGCCTGCATGGAGACGCTCTCAGCACTCAAAATCCATTATTTGGATAAGGAGGAAATTACACTTCGCACAGATTGCCAAGCTATCATTAGCTTTTACAACAAATCTGCGCAAAATAAACCCTCACGAGTTCGCTGGCTCTCCTTCACTGATTTCATCACTGGGCTTGGGATTACTGTGCATTTCGAGCATATTAAAGGATCTGACAATGTACTTGCTGATACTCTATCAAGACTAACATTCTGTCTATTTCAGGATTTTCCCGAAGAACAAATCCAGATCACTACTGAAGCATGGCAAGCAGTAAACAACCAAGTGACAACATTGAGCAAGGAGGATATTCAGAGGCTCAATACTCAGACCCAGAAGATGATTTCCCACTGGACCTCGAATACGAGATGCAACTTTCACTTTGCCGAGGCCCACAAATGCTCAGCGAATGGGATAAACTCAGGAACCAGGCCAATGACATTCAAGAAAAAGCAGCCCACCAGGCCCTAAAGGCCCTAATGACGTACCAACATATCCTCACTTTCAAAAGTCGATACTGTGCAAGTATTGCAACAAAGGATAATGTCTGGGGAGATAAGCTTCCAACTGTGAAAAAGGATGAAAAGACAGTTGAAGAAATTATCAACAAATTCTGCAAGATGACTAGTGATGCCAAAGCAACGAGTCTGTGAGAAAGTGGAAGTGGTGGACCCTACCAAGAATAAAGTGTGTACTATAGGCATGCGATGCCTTTTGTAATTTTGCGGGACACGTGTTTGTCCCTTTGTATAATTATGTGTGCTGTAAAGAAGAGATAAGATTCCCTTATCTCTTCTTTTTATCTTGTCGGGGCAGCTGTAAAGCCCCTTTTGTTTGTAAGTGCGCAGGGATAAGAAGGAATCTTACCCTCTGCATTATTAAAGGACACGTGTGTCCTTATGTTTGGTCAGGGATTTCTATATAAGAAACCCCAGTGTCCAAGGTTGAAGCAAGTCGGAAACTCCGAACTCACTTCTTCCTTCCCTCTCTGTAATACCTGCACTCTGAAATAAAAGATAGTTGTTTGTGGAGTTAAATTCCATCTCCCCGATCCAACGCTAACCCCCCCATTGGTATCAGAGCTTTGTTCTTGGTAATTACTTAATCTCTTTTATGGCTTTTATAGCGTAAATCCTTACTTAAGGTTGGTAGCAAAGAGATGTTGACTATCCAGTTATCCGTTACTCTGCAAAAATTTTGTTGATCCATCCATTGATTGTTATAATCAAGGACAGTTTAACTGTTCTTAGACGAAGTCTTGTAGGAATCTGTTATCTCTTAAAGACCCAGGAAAGCCCATAGGCAAGAGGCCGTGAAGTGGTTAGTACATAGGTTGCGGAGGTATGCTGTTATTCAGAAGGACGTAACTAAGGTGGATGTCTGCAAGATTTGAACAATCTATCCTAGACTGGTATTCTCATTCTCGAGCTGCTAACCTTGAGTACCTTGATCTAGCTTCTGAAAACCCGAATCCTAAAATTCTTGATTACTGTAAGAACTCTGCTCATAATATTGCTGTTGTTTATGATCGTATTTCGTTGTTATCTAAAGTCAGTTTGAAAAACTTTCACTTGATTCTCGACGAACAACGATCTTATATTATAACTTTGCAATCTGAAACTAAATCCATAGCAAAAAGGTTACAAGCCATTGAAAGTGAGTTGAGAGCTCAAAAGCCCTTATCAAAGGCTGAAGTTTCTACTTTAGTCAGAGAAATTGCTGCTCAACCAAAGCTTGTAGAAGAGAAGGCATTAGTTCTTACTGCAGAACTTACTGCACAAGTGCAACAAGTAAAAACCCTCCTAAATCAGATTCGTGAAGTTTTATGAACGATTGGCGTATTGCTGCCTCAAAACAGCAGTACCAAGATCTACTTGCTTCCGTCGAGTCTATAGAGCCACCAGCTTTTGGTTTCGTCAAACCAGAAAGCACAGTCAGGCTCCAAGAAGGCATTGTTGCTGTTATTAAGCAAAATAATACTTTGCTTAGTCTCTTGCTCCAAGTCAACGAAAGGCTTGAACGACTTGAAGATCATTGTGAAACTCTTGAGACAAAAGTAGACGTTCTTACTCAGAAGTCTACCTTACCAGGGCAATTATCAGAGGATATCTCTGGTTTGCAATCAAAGCTTGCGAAGCTTTCCCTTGGTGGTGAGCAACCAACAGTCTCCTCAAGCAGGGGACCGTTCTACGTTTTTAAGAATCCTAAGAAAATCTTCGACGAAGAAAAGCGTAAATATGGCGTTCACATCCAGACCAACTGTTCGATCAGTAACGGAAGTTCGCCAAGCACCACCAACTCTTGATGATCAAATACGAGATTACCGTCGTGGTACTCGTCTACGACATGAGGCCCAACGGGTATTCTCCAGATCGAATTCAAGGAGAAGAGGGTATCAACGAACCCTCGAATCTCAAATCAATCCGGAGGCAGAACTTCAACTGTCATCCCGACGAAGAGCCAATCTTGTTCCTGCAGAAACATTGTATGATGACGGCTGGCATACCCCAAATCATAGGGTGTATCAGCACTATTCGGAAGAGCGACTGCTTGTACTAGATAACCAACAAGCAAACTTATCTTTCATCACGGAGCCTAGCTACAATCGGCTACGAAGAGAAGGTTTGCAACACATACATCTCGGTATGATTATGATTCGTTTACATGCTTTACATAGACGAGATGC
>JAVXUK010000055.1:0-12072 GCA_032191725.1 Narcissus pseudonarcissus | reverse complement strand
CCAACGAATGGACGAGCTCCGACGGAGGGAGGCAAGAACCATGCTTTCAGAGAAGTGGCGGCTTACATATTTAAACTTTGAACTGCGATAGTAACTGACTAAGCCGTGCCTCCAGGGGGCATTCTCCACACGGGAGAAAATTAGGGTTTTAATGTCGTTAAAACTGGGTTTTTTATGTTTAGGGTTTAAATGGATAGTTGAGATTAAATCTTTACTTAATTTAGTTAAGGTTTTTATTTATAGTGATAAAAATTCGACACAATTAATTAGAAAAATTACTAAAAAACCCTAAGTCTTCTAGGATTTGGCCCTCATATGAGGGTGTACAGCCACTAGTAAAAAAGTACCTACTTTGGGTGATTCTAACACCCGTTTTTACGTTTCGGGTATTATGAAGTTTGGCATTTGGGCATTATGAAGCGTAAAACTCTTAAGCAAATTACTCTCTATTTATTGAAGGTTCAATCTTCCATAGTTGATCGTATCAAGGCAGCCCAGTCAGGAGATGCAAAGTTAAAGCAGTGCAGGATTGAGATCTGATTCATCATTCATGCAGACAATTCTTTGAGATTTGGCTCTCGACTCTGTGTACCTGATGGTGACTTAAGAAGAGAACTTCTTGTTGTATTATTTAATTATAATTACGTACAAGAATAATTTAACGTGCACATTTAAATCGGATAATTAGCAACTAGCGAAGCCTCGGCTCTGATACCAATGTTAGCATTACGGGGGAGGGGGCGTGGCAGAAGCGCAATTTACAACAAAAATTTCCATTTTCTAACTTTTTCATGCTAGATATTGCTAATGATCATTCGCTAATTGACTAACTACAAACAACATATAGATATAATAAATTACATCTACTATGATTGTGAGAATTATATCGTCCGTGTAGGAGACCCCCCACTTAGTTGAGGTGGGGCTTTAGGTTGCGGAATTGATCCATGAACCCGTCATGGAATCAATATCTGTTAAGATTTATTAATCGCGCAACGAGAGCAATCAATCAGCAACCTAACGAACTGCGTGGATCTAGAGAAATAACGAACGATCCAAAGAGAAAACAGCAAACAAGCAAGAAAAGAAAAACCACAGCACAACATCAGATTTACCCAGGTTCGACGAAGTCGGTGTGACTTCCCTAGTCCTGCCTTCGATGATCTTCCACTAATAAGCAATATCAAGGTTAACCCTTACAACTCACGCAATTGAGAAACTTACAATAGAACCCGAGAGATAGAGATCGAATACTCTAACCCTAACCCTTGCAAAGAAACCCAAATCGATTCCTAATCCGGATCTTCAAGTCTTCGATGAATCCTTAGATGAAACCTAGAAATCTCCCTTAGGTTTTTCCTCCTTGTTTTCTCCTTGTTTCCTCAAGAAACAAAACATCCTTTTATATGGTTCCCAAAAAACATATACCCGATCGGCCCAGACGCACGCGTCCAAACCGACGCCGGTCGCCCAATGACCTCCGGTCGACCAAACACTTTGGGCGACCGGTGTCTCACAGTGGGCAACCGGAGAACAGACCCGCGACCCAACAGAGAGTTTTATCACACTGATTGGGCGACCGCAGTCGGCCAACCCGATTGGGCGATCGGTGTATGGTGGGCGACCGGAGAACAAATCTGGGCGCAGTAACGGGAGTTTGCAATCTCTAATCACAACAATATCAAACCAACTCCAACAAGATCCAATGAGAATTTATTATACACATTTCTAAACTAACAACGTGATTTGTACCCTATTTATAAAATCAAGTTTTAACTAATTCAGCGATAATGAATATGTAGTATGTGAACGCCCTCCCACCTGTCACCCCCAGTCTTAAACACGTGCAAATCACCCATTCCTACTGCTTGCATGGATCGGAACAATCGAAACCGTTCCGACGACATGTGAGGCGAGGTCCAAGGGGGATAGAGTCGTCCGTGCAAGATCTTAAGGTGGCGGTTTGGACGCCCACATTCAAAGCTAACCACTATTCACAACCCCTAATTAAGTCAAACTAGAAATTATTTTAAGGGATTCTAAAATCACTAAAGTCGTCAATTTATTATGAAACATTTAAAATTAATTCCATGTCATTTATCGGGATAAATAATTAGTGAGTAGTGATTAAGATCTTCAACTTAAATTATGCGAACTAATTTCATTCAACGTAATTAAATATTAGAGCAAGGGATCACCCAACGAATGGACGAGCTCCGACGGAGGGAGGCTAGAACCATGCTTTCAGAGAAGTGGCGGCTTACATATTTAAACTCTGAACTACGATAATAACTGACTAAGCCGTGCCTACAAGCGGCATTCTCCACATGGGAGAAAATTAGGGATTTAATGTAGTTTAAATTGGGTTTTTTATGTTTACGGTTTTAATGGATAGTTGAGATTAAATCTTTACTTAACTTAGTTAAGGCTTTATTTATAGTGATAAAAATTCTTCACAGTTAATTAGGAAAATTACCAAAATTCCCTAAGTCTTTTAGGATTTGGCCCTCATATGAGGTTGTACAACCACTAGTAAAAAAGTACCTACTTTGGGTGATTCTAACTCCCTTTTTCACGTTTCGTGTATTATGAAGTTTGGCGTTTGGGCATTATGAAGTGTAAAACTCTTAAGCAAATCACTCCCCTTTATTGAAGGTTCAATCTTTCGTAGTTGATCGTATCAAGGCAGTCCAGTCAGGAGATGCAAAGTTAGAGCAGTGCAGGATTGAGATTTGATTCATCATTCATGCAGACGGTTCTTTGAGATTTGGCTCTCGACTCTGTGTACCTAATGGTGACTTAAGGAGAGAACTTCTTGTTGTATTATTTAATTATAATTAGTAAGAGGAATAATTTAACTCGCACATTTAAATCGGATAATTAGCAACTAGCGAGCCTCGGCTCTAATACCAATGTTAGCATTGCGGGCGAGGGAGCGTGGCAGAAGCGCAATTTACAACAAAAATTTCCTTTTTCTAACTTTTTCCAGCTCGATAAAAACAATTCCCTCTCCCTAGTCCCTATATGCTAATGATGGTTTGCTAATTAACTAACTACAAACAACATATAGATATAATAAATTACATCTATTATGATTATGAGAATTATACCGTCGACCCCCACTTAGTTGAGGTGGGGCTTTAGGTTGCGGAATTGATCCATGAACCCGTCATGGAATCAATATCAAACCAATCCAACAAGATCCGATGAGAATTTATTCTACACATTTCTAAATTAACAACATGATCTGTACCCCTATTTATAAAATCAAGTTTTAACTAATTCAGCGATTATGAATAGGTAGTATGTGAACGTCCTCCCACTTGTCACCCAGTCTTGAACACGTGCTAATCACCCCTTCCTACTGCTCACATGGATCGGAATAATCGAAACCGTTCCGACGACCTGTGAGGCGAGGTCCAAGGGTGACAGAGTCGTCCGTGCAGATCTTAAGGTGGCGGTTTGGACGCCCACATTCAAAGCTAACCACTATTCACAACCCCTAATTAAGTCAAACTAGAAATTATTTTAAGGGATTCTAAAATCACTAAAGTCGTCAATTTATTATGAAACATTTAAAATTAATTCCATGTCATTTATCGGGATAAATAATTAGTGAGTAGTGATTAAGATCTTCAACTTAAATTATGCGAACTAATTTCATTCAACGTAATTAAATATTAGAGCAAGGGATCACCCAACGAATGGACGGGCTCCGACGGAAGGAGGCAAGAACCGTGCTTTCAGAGAAGTGGCAGCTTACATATTTAAACTCTGAACTGCGATAATAACTAAGTCGTGCCTCCAGGGAGCCATTCTCCACACGAGAGAAAATTAGGGTTTTAATGTCGTTAAAACTGGGTTTTTTATGTTTTGGGTTTAAATGGATAGTTGAGATTAAATCTTTACTTAATTTAGTTAAGGTTTTATTTATAGTGATAAAAATTATGCACAACTAATTAGGAAAATTACTCAAACCCACTAAGTCTTCTAGGATTTGGCCCTCATATGAGGCTGTACATCCACTAGTAAAAAAGCACCTACTTTGGGCGATTCTAACTCCCTTTTTTACGTTTCAGATATTATGAAGTTTGGCACTTGGGCATTATGAAGTGTAAAACTCTTAAGCAAATTACTCCTGATTTATTGAAGGTTCAATCTTCCGTAGTTGATCGTATCAAGGCAGTCCTGTCAGGAGATGCAAAGTTAGAGCAGTGCAAGATTGAGATCTGACTTCATCATTCATGCAAACGGTTCTTTGAGATTTGGCTCTCGACTCTGTGCACCTGATGGTGTCTTAAGAAGAGAACTTCTTGTATTATTTAATTATAATTACGTACAAGAATAATTTAACTCGCACATTTAAATCGGATAATTAGCAACTAGCAAAGCCTCGGCTCTGATACCAATGTTAGCATTGCGGGCGAGGGGGCGTGGCAGAAGCGCAATTTACAACAAAAATTTCCATTTTCTAACTTTTTCCAGCTAGTTAAAAACAATTCCCTCTCCCTATATGCTAATGATCGTTCGCTAATTAACTAACTACAAACAACATATAGATATAATAAATTACATCTACTATGATTATGAGAATTATACCGTCCGTGTAGGAGACCCCCACTTAGTTGAGGTGTGGCTTTAGGCTGCGGAATTGATCCATGAACTCGTCATGGAATCAATATCAAACCAACTCCAACAAGATCCGATGAGAATTTATTCTACACATTTCTAAATTAACATGATTTGGACTCCTATTTATAAAATCAAGTTTTAACTAATTCAGCGATTATGAATAGGTAGTATGTGAACGTCCTCCCACCTGTCACACAGTCTTGAACACGTGCTAATCACTCCTTCCTACTGCTCACATGGATCGGAATAATCGAAACCGTTCCGACAACATGTGAGGCGAGATCCAAGGGTGATGGTCGTCCGTGCAAGATCTTAAGGTGGTGGTTTGGACGCCCACATTCAAAGCTAGCCACTATTCACAACCCCTAATTAAGTCAAACTATAAATTATTTCAGTAAATAACTCACCTTAGCTCTGCTATGACTCCTTCGTCTAGATGGTCCCTTAATGTCCATTCCATGACTACCAGCATAATACAACACGGATAGCCTTACAAAATTATATACCTATCACCAATAAATCAAGTAATAAAATTTCCAAATAAATTAACACGCTAAGCAAGATCTAATAAAAATCTTGACAAAATAAGTAGTCATTATCATTCAAGAAGGCACTGAAGGTGGAACTTATGCTTGCAACTCATCACCTGACCAATCAACAACATATAGAACACACCAAAATAGAAAATCAAAATCACAAATCTGTTGCGAAATAAGGAGATCAATATTGTGACACAGTACCCACAAAAAGAAAAGATAAATCTTTCTATTTCAGTATCAAATTTTACAAAGGTCCCATTTTATCCACATCTAAATATATCAGTTCCGTGTTATTAATATCATTTGTCAATAAAATTAATAATTGATACAAAACATTGCAAAGGAAGAGAATAGAAATCCACTCCCTTACAATCCAAACACCATTTGCATAATGCAAATATAGAAGAGGTGAAAAAAATCTCTGGGTGAAAGTACATCTCTTTTCATGTACATAAAAGACCAATACAATGGGGGGAAATTACTAATCTTGGGGGAAATACAAAGTTCGGATTTTGTTTTCCAAATCTAAACAAAACCCAATTCCTAAGTATCAATGCAAACATCCTAAACCACCAAATTGCCAAAAAATGTGCTGGAATTTAGCATCTGCACAATCTTCTCTAATTAACATCAACAAAAACCATGCCAAAAAGGAAGGGAAAAAAGGAAGAAATTAGTAATTTTGTTTCAAAATATAGAAATACAAACAAATTTGATTACAAAGTTAAAGTTTTTACCCAAGTCCAAACAAAACCCAATTGCTCCCGCACAGCCATTCAAAAAAGAAACCATATGCGGCATAATATGTTGGATGTAGCATGTGTGCACTCTTGACATTGACAAATCAAAAATGCCTACTTGAGAATCAGAAGTTTTTAAAAGAGGAATTATTGGTACATCGAATTAAAAGAGGAATTATTGGTAACTCAAATTCTATCAAGTAACAAATCCTAACCCTAATAGCAAGAAAATCAACCGATCAATCTAATCGAAGAAGAAAAGCTGAAGAATTATTAGTACCTCGAATTAAAAGAGGAATCAAATCGAAGAAATTAAATTTTAAAACGATCGACAGACGTTGCCACCGCCGGAGGGAGACCCCATCGCTCACAGATCCGAACCCTAGATCTCGATTTCATTATCGAAGGAAATAGAGTTTCCATTCCAGATCCAGACCCTAGATCGTACCCGTAATTTCGAAATTTCCCAATAGAGTTTGCACGTGTGTTTTTTGAAAGTTTTTTTTTTTGGGCAGTTGTTTTGAACGGAAGTGCTTCCACGTAGGGGAATGTGCTGCCTTTTTTGGACACGTGGCACCTTTTGATTGAAATTGGAAGGCAGAAAATTGAGGGATGCTACAGTAAAGGGAAAGCTTCTGGTTATAGTAGGTACTAGTATTATGCACGTACAATTTAGTCGTATTGCAACTTATTTTACATCTTTTCCTAACATTAAGAATTTAAACACATCTTCAAAACTCTATGCACGTGCGATGCACGTACAATTTAGTCGTATGGCAACTTATTCTACATCTTTTTCTAACACTAAGAATTTAAACACATCTTCAAAACTCACATGAAGTTGAAGACGTCGCCAATCCTGTCGCTGCCCATTTTGTATGGCTACTATCATTCGCAATACAAAATAGAATGGCAACAGAACCCCGATCGCCCTTCGCAAAAGTACCCATGTATGTAAATAAAATCCTAAAAAGTTAAAACTCAATGAAATAAAAACAGTATAACATAAATATGATGCATCTAAAAGCTGATAAAAATTTCCAATACAACTTTGTTATATCACAGACAAAACTATGTACTTAAAATGCATCTACACTGGTTATGTACATAAACAATTATGACATTATCTAAGCAGCAATATTTTTTTTTTCACAGCACTTAATGTAGATCGGGGAGGCTATAAACTTGATTGATTTTACTTCAAGGTCTCATCAATTATGCCCTAGTTAAAGTCTCTCTGAGTCTGCGTACATATTTTTAACTATATATGAGCAGACCTCTGGTGCAAAATTTCAGACATTGAAATAGACTTTAGCATCTAACTGAAAATAAAAGATCACAAAATGCTTTAATGTAGAAAACGTCATTGTGTCTCCATTTATATTCATGTGATAATTGCTGAGCTCTCTTACACAGTTGAATGAATGTGCTTACAAATAACAATCGTAATAGTAAAATAAAGATAAAGTGGGTCGATGTACACTTTCCTTGAAGTAGTAATGATGGAGAAGCAATCCATTCTTTATCATTTCGGATTTCATCATTGACACTTTTAAAGAAATTGGCAAAGACTCTTGTGGTCTCAGATAATTGATCTACAACTTCAAAATCCAATCTGCAGAATCCATATAAATACATTAAGCAGACACATGCACTCCAAAAAGCAGCCAATTTCATCCAACTATTAAGTTTCTGGCATTGCCTTAAAGGTATTAAGTTGTGAATTAATAATTTTATGTTCTTACAAAGCCTTGCAGGTTATGTACCCTTTATATGGATTGAAATCTGGACTTCAGCTCAATGGTTCATGTTCATTTCTAGTTTTTAAATGCATGCCTTCATAGTCTTCATAGTGCATAGGCGGTTATATATCAACTATCTAGTTATTATGTAAATTGGAGAACCTGTATGCATTGTGGGCTTTGTTTAAGAAACAAAAACTACTTTTGTGATAGAAACATAAACTACTTTTATTATGTAAATTGGACAAACTATTATGTAAATTGAAACAAAAAACTACTTTTATGATATCATTATAGAAGGATCACTGTCTCCTTCAAGGAAAACCAAAACGAACACTGCCAGCAATTATAGAAGCTAAACTTATATATACCTGCCTATGCAAAGCTGCCAGGGTCAGCTGCATCGCCGACCCGGGGGTGGAGGAGGGGTTAGACCTTCGTTGATCCAATTGACGGCCATGATGTCGTCACAGATGGAGAGGATGTGGGATTTGACGATGGAGAGGTTGCCAACACTGTGGGGGGAAATGATGTATTTTGTTGAATCTATGATCATAATTCCTTAGCAGTTTGCCAATACTGCATCATACTAATAAAAAAATGATGTATTTTGCAAAGCTGAATCTATGATCATAATTCCTTAGCAGTTTGCTAACAATGCATCATACTAATAAAAAAATGATGTATTTTGCTCTGATTAACATATTCTGTTTTGATTGACTCAAAATTCTACTCCAATTCTCATAGAAAATTAGCAATAGAAAAAATATCACCTTATTCTGAGTTTCCGAGGCATGTTGTTCCTCAATTGGCTTCTCCTATTCCGTCTGAACCAAACCAAAACCCACAAAAATTAGGTGTTTTTTTAAAAACCAAAATCAAACATTCATAAAAAGAATTCTTTCGACTCATTGAGAAGTTCGAATCTCCAATCAAGCACTACGAAACAATGTGAAAACTGTACTATGATATTGATATTACCTATTGAGTACTGAAATGCAGAGCCTACAGCTTCACTATCTTCTCTACCAAACACATTTGCAACATTCTAACAACCTCCTTCATGTTCTTCACCTTCAACTCTGCAACCTGCAAAGGACAAATTCATTTTATAATCACTCTCAACATAAAAACTATTAAAAACCTTCTAAAACTTTAGAAAAAATAAAACCATTTGAAAATCTAGACAAAAACGAACCTTTCTTGATTGGGTTTTTGACAGAAGAAGCCTCCTTCATGGGATACATGATCATGTTATTTAGATCAACGATGGACATAAAGACAGTAAAATTTAGAAGATGAAGGACTTTGACTAAGACATACTCTTCAAAGGTAACAAAAAACCCAATTGGGAAACTTCATTTAAGTGCATCAAACTGCATTTATAAATCCATACAAACACAAAACCTATAGTACAATTCGTAAGATTTATTTTCATCCACATTCATATCATTCTTGCTTTCATTTGTAGTGTGGATCGCATATATTTTGAACAGTATAACATATTTGACATTAGCTTATCTATGTAATTTTCTAAATAGCATGATATGCTATAACATAACTTGATTAGTTTCCTGTGTTCAAATGGTCAGTTGACATATAATGGTATGCTATAACATAAGTTGATTAGTTTCCTCTGTTCAAATGGTCAGTTGACATATTGTTGGTGGCTAAATCTTCCTTATTATTGTTGTCTAAAACATGAACTATGATCCTTATTTATTGCTAACTACAATCGAAACCTACATATTGTTTCCATATCCTTGTCTCGATTCTTATTCGTATAAAGTCTTGGTGCGAATCTTAGCACTGAATTTAAACCTTATGGAAACCAACCTCTTATTTAGGCCAAGTCAAAAGTCAACATTCCAATAAAATAGAGTATATATTAAAGATAGTTTGATGATTTAGAGTAAGTTCCTGATGAAATTTGAATATTTTGCATGAGCTACTAAAAAATATTTAAGATTACAAATTGAAGAAGTGGGTAAATCATGGTCGTAGTTGAATTAAATGGTTCCTCCCTTCCAAAACCATCTTTTTTTTCCTGCAAATCTCAAGAACAAAATTAAGTAAACCACAGAAGAAGTCACATTTTTCACCAACAAACAAAGAAAAAATTACTGAGTCACTAAAAATAATCATATATTCTGCCAGAAGCATCTACTTAATGCAAGTGGAATAAACTATGATGGAATTTATGAGATGGAGGCAAGATACATTGAAATCTGCGGTTAAGTTTCATGGACTACAGGCTGCATCCACTAACTTCTAAGTGATGATAGATCCACATCTTAAGCCTCTATGGATTCTGAAAGCATATTATCCTTCTACAATAGAAATTTACAGCTTCTGATAGTATTGTTCTTGTCAAAATACTATATTAGAGATCAAGATAAATGGTATCAAGCATTGTTCTGCAGTCGCATTGAGGGGAGGAGGGAGTTCCTCATTTACATGACTAAAAATATTTATGAGCATATAATTTTATGGGTTTTCTTTGTACTATCTATACTATATTTTTTTATTGGATTGCCGTGAATTCGTATTATAATTGAAGTTTTTATGAATTTTTTAGTCATGTAGAAAACGGCTTTCAGATAAAAAATAATACCAATTTTTTATCAAAATGCGCTCATGATTAACTAAACCCCTCTATTTTCTGCAACACAGAGTCCTAAATAGACTTATCATATTCATGATTTATAGAAATCCCATTAAAATAGATCTGAAGAATAAATGCCTATCAATTGAATATTTTTTTTGCTCAGGAAACATTTTTTACATCTTAAAAATTAGAAGACCTATTTTTGCTCAGGAAAAATAAAACACCTCTGATTAGCTACGTACACAATGCTCTGAAGTTTTCAGCAGTCTTTGGAACCCATCAAACAAACTTGAAGCAAAAAGGAAAAATGTAAATTTCATGATGGACCGTGAAGAAGAAGAGGAGGAGGAGGATCTGGCCACAAATTTGAAGCAAAAAGAAAAAATGAAAGAAACCCATGAAGCCAAACATTAGAAAGTACCACCAAACAACATCAAAATCATAACTTTTCGATGACCCATTAACGGAAATTCGAAGTAATTATCAGAATAGGAAGAAGAAGAACCTTTGTTCTCAAAGGGAGGAGCTGCAGCTGAATGAGCTACATGCGTCTGCCACATTTGACATCGTTACTGCAGAAGAAAAGATTCGCTGCGCCGCCGGAGAACCCATCGATCCCAGATCCGAACCCTAGATCGCGGCAGTGCCCAAAATGAAGTCTCGTTTTAAGGCTTTTGGGGCCTGTTTGGTATAAGACTTGGGGTTTTGGGTTTTGCGTCAGAAAAACCTGGGTTTTGTAAAATTTTGTTTGGTTTAAAGTAGGGTTTTGAGTTGGGTTTTGAAAAACCTTGTTTGGAAATATAGATAGAAAATTGTAGTTGGTTGAAATTGATGATGTGGAGGTAATTAATAGAGAGAGAAAGAGAGAGAGAAAGAGACATTATTACACGCGGACCCCACCATGTCATAACAATCGGCAAAAACCTTCAAAAACAAGGTTTTCGAAAAACCTTGTCAGATCCACTCCACGTCAGCCCCCTCCCAAAACCTGGTTTTGCCAAAGCAAGTTTTCGAAAAACCCCTGACATGAACAGTCGCCAAAACACCAAAAACCGGCAAAACCCTAGTAACCAAACAGGCCCTTAGGGAAGATGATGTATTGGCAGCTCCGGTTTCGAGGTGGGGATTAATAGAGGTTAAATTATTATTTATAAGGTAGTGTTTACGTTAGGGTTTTAGGTTCTGAATTAATGTGGGTATATATATATATGGTAGATTTATATATATAGGATTTAATATATATGTTGGTAAGGTATCCATAAATTGGGTTCTTGTTTAAAATATTAACATAATGATACGTACGCACACGAATATTGATACAATAAATGTATTTATACACACAATTACAAGTGCACACGCATAAAAACACACATTATAAAATCATGTGTGTATATTATCGCAAACGCGTAAATATTCGTACGCATAATATATAGACTAATTCTTAAATTCATTCGCGCGTATATAAATTAACACACGTATTATTATCCGCACAAACTTACATACATAAATATAAATACACACACAATATAATATTATGTATTATATACACAAGTCATTATACATAATATACATTAATACAATGACGGATACATTCATATAAGTACAATTTTACATGAAAATATAATTTAGAAATTTTGAGGTCTTACATAAATGCCATTAGATAATGTACCATTAGCAACCAAATTGTGATCCTTCATAACATTCATTACATCGTCTCTTAATCCGAATACATACCCTTCGGTAGTCAAAACAGAGACAGAAATGATGTTACACATCATGTTAGGTACAAAATAGCAGTTTTTTAGAATCAA
>JAVXUK010000054.1:0-12105 GCA_032191725.1 Narcissus pseudonarcissus | reverse complement strand
AGGAAGAAGAAGAAAAATAAAAAAGGGCAACTTAGTCTTTTCGTCTTAAAAGTGTGCTAAAAAACAAAGAAAAAAAAGGGTGCTAGAAGTTAAAAGAGGGTTCAAAAGGGTGCTAGTTAGCCAAATTTCTCTACATCCACCACTCCAATCTAGACAAATTTCTGAAGACGTATAGAATAGAGTACCTAGTATTTTTCTTTTAGAAATATCAAGACAAGTATACAAAATATTTTTTTAAATATAAATACATGATTGAGTATTAGGTGAAAAGGGTTTAATATCATTTACCCATTATGTAGACTTTGAAATAATAAAAAATCCAAGTGTTTTGACCTAATGTTGCTGATAATTCCGTCCACCTTGCTCTCTTTCTCTCTCTCATATCCTTCTTCCTCTATCAAATATTTAATCAATATTGGATATTCGAATCCTTTCAATTGTTGATGTGATTAAGTTTACATTCTTGTATTTTCAATTATTGTTGAGATTAGCTATACTTTGTTGCATAGCTATTGTTATTATGCTACATTTAATTACTGCCCTCAGTTTTAAAGCTATATATTGTGTTACTTCTCCTAGTTTATAACTTTATATTTATTTATATTTTGCATTAATATATATAATGATTTTCATTTATGCTTTGTTCTCTAAATTCTTCTAGGTTGAGTTGAAATATAGAAGAAAGAGAGTTGTCTCAAAGTTGCTTTAGATCGATGTTCTACTTTGAGAAGCTAGTAAAAGAAAAAACAAAATAGATAATAACTCAAAATTCAAATGTTAAAAAAGAATATAGATAAATGAAACATTTATCTTGCAAATGAAACACTTATCTTGCTTATAATAGTTAACACACTCGAAAAGTGAGAACCTGTTTTATGGCAACCACCAAGGCCATGTTTGAATACCATAAATAACTACAATTATCTAAACTTAACTTCATTTTTTGAATTTAAGATAACTCCAAAATTTTAAACTTTGTTATGTTTATGTTGAAGTTAAAGATAATTATTGTTATCTAAACTCTAAAGTTGAGAAAATATCAACTTTCAAACATCTACTAAATCTAATTTTTTCTTAACCTCAATTTTTTTACAAAAAACCCTTCTTAAATATAATTAAAGTTAGGATCCTGCAAACAACACTTTGCATATCCTCTACCTCCACATAAAAATAAACTGTAGTTACTTTAAACGGGGCGTAAGCAGCATTAGGCACTAAAATGCATGGTTACTTCTACATATGCAAAATGTGTTTTACATGGGAATAGCTATAAAATGAATAAAATCTACAGATAAGTAACCAGTAACATAAAAAAAATAATCAAGACCTAGGAAGTCTACAGTCCACAACTTTAAAACAACGTGAAGGTTGCACCTCTTAGCTCTATCTAAAACAATTGGTGACAATATAAGTTACTCCTGCTCCAACTATGGGTACCAATGTTCTAAAAACCATTTTCTTACATGCTTAAGTGTCTGCTTAAACAACTTAGTTGCAATCTTGGCTAAGATATTTTTTATAATTGCACTCCTTTTATCGCTTTTAAAAAACTACATGTCTTTAATTTATCTTGGGAGAACTTAGCAGACATTATTAACATAATATGCTTTCCAAAAATGTATATTGTAGATATTCAAGGTTTTAAAAAGTGCTAAGCGGCACTAGGCATTTGCATGGTTGCCTAGTGCCTAGATGCTAGACGAGATATAGATGGTGCCTAAGTGAGCTAGGCATTTTTCTAATTATTTAATAATTATATTAATATATTGTAATGCATATTGTATTATAATATATTAATGTCTATAATATACATATAGAGATTGTGGCTTTTGAATGTGCATTCCGTTTTTGCACTTATAACTTTGAATGAGGACTATGAAAAAGCATTTCCATAGTTCAAGTATTTTCCGATTCTAATTCAACATTGATGCAAACTTGAAAGTTCAATATTTAGGTATAATTGTATCATAATATCTATCTAATTCAATGATTCTTGTACCAATAAATTATATGTTACTTCATCTTTCAAGTATATAAATTGTTAAGTTCTTATAATACAAATTTTCTTTAATGATTCTTCCTCTAATACTTGTATATAATATGTCTGCGCATACATACATACATACATACATACATATATACAATACATACATATACAAATACATATACATATACATATAAATACATACGTACACATATATGCACATATTACATACATACATATATTTTGTTTTGAAATAAGGGTAAATATATTCAAAACAAAGAAAAAATGTTACAAGTATACAGTTTTAGCCTAACTCCCAAGCATTCCTGGTAGGAAGATCTAAAACAACTCTATTTTCACTCATACATTTAATCTCATATTTTAAGATCTCAAATAATCTGTCTATAAGTTTTTTCCCTTCATGGATTCTTCGATTCCTCTCCTTCCAAATGCTCCAGATAGTAGCACCCAGAACCATTCTGAAAAATCTTCCTTTATCTTCTTTTACAAGGTATGTCTTTTGTATAAGATTCAACTCCACAAGTAAATCATAGACCTTCCAAATATCCAACTACATACAGAATTTAACATACGACCACACCTTAGCAGTATAGCCACATTCAAAGAATAAATGCTTCATTAACTCTTCCCCTTTGTCACAAAGGACACATGTGTTCTGATCAACCATTTTCCACTTCTTTAGGATCTGTCCATAGAAGGGAGTCGATGAAGCAGTGCTTTGTACAGGCAAATGCTTATTTTGGGGCAAAAACTCTTGAACTACACAACATCAGCCCATGTAATTTCCTTAGAGCGTTATCTTATCTCATCTCAAGCTGCAGTGAAACTAAACTTTCTATTTGACCCCATTTAAACCACCATGAATCCTATTCATTTGGAGTATCAATGTGCATGTGTATATCTAGTATCTCCCCCCTAAGCGCCCTAGTTGTAGTATGCAATTTTGGTCTCCATATCACATTCTCAATGATTTTTGAAACCTTCTCCCTTTATTTTCCTAATGTACCAAAAGCATCTCTTCCAAGTATATCAATCTGACATTTACCATGGATCAAACTAGAGATCTGTATCCCTACCATTCACATCCTTCTCTCTACATGATTTTTCAAGACATAACTTCTCTTCATAATATGTTTCCAACTGGAAGATGCATTATTGTCAGTTTCAATCCCCCATATACTCCCTTTACCCAGATACATATTTGAATTCCATCTTGCCTAGAGACTATCATTTTGTATGCATCTCCAAGCTTGCTTCATAAGTCAGACTTTGGTTATATCCTTAAAGCTTCTCAAGCCCAAACCCCCTTCTATCTTTGGTCTATAATTTTTTTGCCATCTAATTGAAGGTTTTTTCCATTCCAGATGAATCCAGAAGCAATTCTTTCCAGACTGTCAATTGTAGATTCTAGCAATTTAAATGATTGTGCCCAAAACATCACTATAGGTTGTAACACAACCTTAACTAAACTGATTCTCCTAGCCATAGAAAACAGTTTCATGTTCCACCCATCTACCTTCTTTCTATACTTATCCAGCAACACTTGGCCATCCAGACTAGTCAATTGATAAGAGGAAAGAGGTACCCTAAGTACTTGACTGGAAGTTCCCCTATGCTTACCTACAAAATATTAGTAAGTGTATATGTATGTAAGGTACCTTTGCTAAAATAGGCTTTTGTTTTCAGCTTATTCATCTCCAGCCTACTATATCTTCCAAATTGACTGAAAACATCATTAATTGACCTCAACCCTTCCTCCTTTGCCTTGACCATAACCAACAGATCTTCTGTATACATTAAATGTGATACAACAGGATTATTCTTAGGAAGAATAACATGTATTGTACCTCTGTGTACTTGCATTTCCATGAGAATAGAAAAGTATTCCATAATCATTGTGAAAAGATAGGGAGATAGGGGATCCCCTTGTCTTATACCCCTATTAGTCTGAATAAATCTGCAAGGTACCTTGTTAATAAGGATAGACACTGTTGAAGTGTTGATGCACTCATAAATGAGACTCACCCACTTCTCTGGAAAATTAATTTGCAGAAGCATGTATCTAAGGAAAGACTTGCTAACCATGTCATAAGCCTTCTTTAAATCAACCTTCACACAAACTTTAGCATCCCCTTTTTATTAAACATCTTTATAATCTCATGAGCCATCATGGTATTGTCAAAAATAATTCTCCCCTTCATGAAAGCACTCTGATTCTTAGCAATTAATTCTACCAACACAGCTTTCATCCTGTTGCACATAACACCTGTAATAATTTTGTAAATCACATTGCAACAAGCAATAGGTCTGTAAACTCCAATACTTTGTGGTTTATCAATTTTGGGGATAAGGGTGATAAAGGTATGATTTATTTCCCTTACTAGCTTACCTTTGTCATAGAAGAAACTCACAACATTTTTCACCTCCTTCTTGATCAGCTCCCATTGAATTTTGTAGAATCTAGGGTGAAACCATCAAGGCCAGGAGCCTTATCATACCGCATTCTATACACCACATTCTTAATTTCTTCCTCAGTAATGGGTAAGAGCATCATGTTCTTTGCTTCCTTAGTCAATTTTCTTCTGCATTTAACCTCATAATCACAATTTTGTTGATTCTGATCCACAAACAGTTGTGTATATAAGTCACATGCTTGTTTAGCGAACACCTCTGGATCATCAATGATATCACCATTAGCATTAATTATTGTTCCTATCCTTCCCTTGTATTCTTTGATTTTGATAATGCTATGAAAAAATTTGGTGATCTCCAACCTTTAACCCACACTTAGCTCTTTATTTGGCAAAGACATTTTCCTGATACATTTTTTCCTTCAACCATTTGGTCAGAGATCTCTCCTCCTTTCTCCACTCCTGGTTACCTGAATCTGCTTGCAAATGAGATTGGCATATTTACAGCTTCTTCCTAACCTCTGAACTGCCCTGTGTATTATCCTCTCTATTTGTCTTCAGCTAATCTTCCAAACCAATCTTAACATGTTTAAGCTTCATAATAAGTTGAAACATTGGATTGCCTTTGATAGGTTTTTTTCCAAGCATTCAAGTGACAGGATATGATCACTAGTAGATGATCTCTTACCAAAAGCTTGAGTAGATGGAAACAATGATAACCATCTCACATTGCACATTTCTCTATCCAGTCGACATACAATGTTTTTAGCATCTCCTAATCTCCAAGTCCAGTTAGCCCCCACAGTATCAACATCAACCAGACCTGCTTTGTTGATAGCTTCATTAACTTCATGTGGTAACTCCTCTGGCACCTTCTTCCCTCCAACTTTTTCTCTATGATATCCAGTTGAATTGAAGTCCCCTATTTGCCAAGGAAAATCATAATCTTTCCCCAGTTGGATCAAATCTTTCCACATTTGTTTTCTCTCATGACAAGCATTAGTACCATATGTCATAATGATAAGAAACACCAAGACACCTTCATTACTAGCCTTCACAGTCAGCAATCGTCTCGACTCATGTACCACAATAGTTTTATATAAACTCCTATCAAATAGCATCCAAATTCGTTCAGATATATCACAATTGTAATTATGCAGTGTAGACCATTTATCACCCCAAACTTTTTGGAATTTGTCCTAATTATTGAAATGAATTTTTGTTTCCACTAAACAAATATTAGATGGAGAACATTCATTTATTAAATGCTTCATATCATTACACCTAATATTAGAGTTAGCCCCTCTGACATTCCACATTACAATAGACATATATAATATTAGGGTTTTGAGTTCCTAAGAACTCGATGCTTGTCCTCAGCTCTTGTGGCTTCTATCTATCTTTCATTCTTCTGAGACTTCTTCTGAGCTCTCTACTCTTGTGCCTTCTTTATAGCTTCTTCCCATTCTTTATTAGGAGCTGTATATTTCGTTGGAGTATCTATCTTCTGTGTGTCTACTTCCCTTTCCCCTTCCTCCACATCATTAGGTGAAATTACTTCCTCATTATCTCCCCCTCTATGTTTTGCACAGTAGTCATCTGAATCTGTAACACCCCAATACCCCTATATAAGTACCGGTACGCTATAAGTTTGCAACGTGAATACAATAAACAATATTATCTATTATATCCACGTTAAGCGTCTATCTGGGAAAAATTTCGGCAACATTTCAGCAGTAAATAGAGTAGTCCCAAGTACAAAATAGTATATATCTCAAATATAACATATATTTTACATAACCACAACAAAATCACATAACATATATATGGAACACCCACTTGGTTTTCAAATAACAAACCAACAACAACATATATATGAAACTTTCTCACAAAAGAACCAACAAGGACTAAAAGGTACAATATCCAGATACAAGTACATGTCTCCAACAAAATGTGTATACAAATGGAGTAACAAAAGTACAAAGGGAGCTATACTGATCTCTACTCTATAGGCTCCATATATAGATCCTCACCTGCAACTCCTAAAGCATTGGGATCTATCTCCTGCTCACCTCACCACTAGTATCTCATATATCTAACGAACACCACATGAAAAAGAAAAGAAAGGCATGGGTGCCCGTCAGGAACAAAGCTCGTAAATAGTAATTAGTACCGCATGGTAAAGTAAAACAAACAGAAATATAAAGGAACATAAATAACAAAATAGTAAGGCATGTAACTGGTTATGGATTTAACATGTATGCTTTATGTAACATTTTATACTCGTGTCCTAAACTAATGCAAACTTGAAACTTTAGGATTAGTATACAGTTGGACACCATAATATTCAAGAATATTCAAGTGCTGAGGGTTAGGGTTGGTTACCTGTATGCAAAAACTCCCTAGCAATAAATATTTGGGGTCAGGGTTGGTTACCTGTATGCAAGAACTCCCCAGGGGTCAGGATTGGTTACCTGTATTCAAGAACTCCCTTTTATACAAGTAGTGTACGGGTGCCGGTGTATACTTCTCCTGAAAGTTTCCCCCAATCTCGTGATTGTGTAAACAAGCAAGTATCAAACTTTCAAGTAGTCAAGAAAGTGTGGTCAAGTTCAAGTTGTCATTTGGTTATCTATGACATGAGTTTAACATGCAAATACAAGTGCTAATATTCACAAAAAGTGCAAGAAGTATGCAAAGTATAAAATTGCACAAAATGAAATATGTAATAATTTCTGTGTAAAATCATATTATATCATATTAGAAAACTAACACAACTAGTTTCGTGTCAATCGCATATCGGGAGACAAAATTATGGCAATTACAAGTTGGTTTCATAGATTGAGACGATTTTACATAGGCTGTAGCAAAACTGGTGTACCAGGCAGCCCCTAACATATTTGGATCCGAAATTTTCTCAGGTTGTCGGGGACTCGTATACGCAACTATTCCAATTGGAGGATCTTAATTTACTATCTGTAGTACGGTTTTACGTAAATTTACGTAAGAGTATCACGAGCTGGTTTCCATATCAGTGAACTTCACACGGCCATAAAAACTAAAAGGTGATGCCTATGAACACGAAACTTTTTTGTGAACGTAACCTGGTATGTTGGGTGACCTTTGGACCTAGCGGAGACCATTTCCCGTAATCCTACAGCGACTGGGATGCTAAATAGTGCACCTATGTAAAATCTGGAATTTTACTAGTTGAACTTGCGGACTGTTTTACTATAGGTTGTGGGAATAATTAGGTTTCCAGCTTCAAATCAATGTTCTAGGTCTATGTCCTGGGTATCCAACTAGACTAAGATGAGCTAAAACTGTGGTCGTGAACTCCGGGAATTGTCATTTTACTACTTCTGGTCCAGAATTGAACATAGCGTAATTAAGCGCCAAAAGTACGAGTTTTGGGGACGGCAACTCTAGGATTCTTCTAGGGTTTATAAAGCACTCAAACAAGCATTAATTCAACATATGAAATGATCAAAAACATGAAGATACAGTGAACTACAAATTACTTGTTTACCTTATAAGAAAACACCTCCAAGTTGGCTCCTTTTTCCAATTTCACACCCAAACTTTAAATTCCTACAAAGATAAACCTAGGTTAGGGTTTTTAGGGTTTTGCCTAAGATTTAGGGTTAGGGTTTCATAAAAATACTAAGGGTTTCTAAAAATTAACTTAGGGTTTAGAAACTACTCCTAATTAGCTCCAAAATTAGAAAAGAAAGCTAGGATTTTTCCTAAATTTTTGAGATGAAAATTAGAGAGAGAACGAGAGAAAAATACCTTGCAAAGAAGAGGAGGAAGACCATGCCAAGTTCGACCTAGGGGGTTTGGCATGAAGAAATTTTTTGGGTTTTATGAAAATTTTAAAAGAAAAGGAAAAGAGAGTTTCTAGAAAAGGAGAGGTCGCATGTCATGATATTTTTTTTTTAAAACTCCTTAAAATCCATGTCAAAAGAGAGAGTCAAATATGGTGGCTATTGTTTATTATTATAATTTTGCAAAAAGTCCCCTCAAGTTCAAGTATTTGCAAAGAAAAGGCTAAATTTGCAAATTTAGTTATTCGAATTGTTTTGCAAGTTGTAAATTACATAATTTATACCCTAATGAACCTTCCTAAACGTATAAACACGTATATAAGATAAATATTAAATAATACTAATACAATGGATTTTTGTACGGAAGAAAAGTTACTATTACATTCTACCCAATCAAAAAGAAAATCTCATCCTTGAGATTACCTTATGATTGATCTGGCTGGAAAAGGTGAGGATACTTTTGCTTCATCTCCTCTTCGCTCTCCCAGGTAAATTCTGCAGCTGATCTCCTTCCCCAAGCAACCCTGACTAGCGGTATCACCTTGTTCTTTTGGACTTTCTCCCGTCTATCAAGGATCACAACCGGTTGTTCCTAGTATGTAAGATTGGGCCTGATTGATAATTCTGAGTAGTCTAGAATTTGACTCGGATCATGTACATACTTCTTCAGTTGGGATACGTTAAAGACATCATGTACCCCTTCCAAAGAAGGAGGTAATGCCAACCTATAGGCGACTTCGCCAACTCTCTTCAAAATTTGGAATGGCCCGATAAACCTGGGACTAAGCTTTCCTCTGGCCACAAACCTGATAACTCCTTGAGTAGGAGATATTTTCAGGAAAACATGATCGCCCTCTGAGAACTCAACTGGTCTTCTATTAATATTAGCCCATCTCTTCTGTCGATCCTGAGCCAATCTCAGTTGTTTTCGAATAAATCTGACTTTTTCAACTGTCTGCTCAATCAATTCTGGACCAAGGATCTGATGTTCCCCTAAATCATCCCAGCAATGGGGTGATCGACATCATCTACCATATAAAGCTTTAAAATGAGTCATCTTGATGCTGGCCTGGTAACTGTTGTCATAAGAAAACTCTGTCAGGTATAAGTGATCCTCCTAAGAACCTCCAAAATCTATCATACATGCCTTGAGCATATCCTCTAGGATTTGTATAGTACGCTCTAATTAGCCATCAGTCTGGGGGTGATGAGCTATGCTAAAGCTGAGATTTGTACCTAAAATGTCATGAAGTCTCCTCTAAAAATGAGAAGTGAAGCGGGAATCCCTATCAGATACGATACAATAAGGCACTCCATGTAGTCTGATGATGGTATCTATGTACCTTCGTGCTAATACATTTGTAGACTGGCATAATCTGAAGGGTATGAAGTGGGCTGATTTGGTAAGGCGATCAACCACCATCCAAATTGCATCATTCCCTTTCAGGGTACGGGGTAGTCCAGTCACAAAATCCATAGTAATGTGCTTTTATTTCCATTGAGGAATAGGGAGAGGCTGAAGTAGTCCAGGTATCCTCTGATGCTCTACCTTGACTTGATAACACACAAGACATCAAGATACGTGTTGTGTAATGTCCCGTTTCATTCCACTCCATCAGAAATGCTGCTTGAGATCCTTGTACATCTTTGTTCCACCTGGATTAATAGAATAGGGTGAATTGTAAGCTGCAACAAGAAGTTCTCTCCTTAAGTCACCCTTAGGTACATAGACTCGAGAGCCAAATCTAAAAGAACCATTTGCATGAATTATGAAGTCAGATCTCAATCCTGCAAGTACTTGCTGTCTAATATGCTCCAACTTTGCATCTCCTGATTGGGCTATCTTAATACGATTAACTATAGAAGATTGAATTTGTAAGCTCATCAGCTATGCAACATGCCCATAAGGCACAACTTCAATCTCCATGTCTTGTAATTCTCTCCAAAGCTCTCATTGTAGCGTCAATACACTAACGGTGGGATGCCTACTCAAAGCATCTGGAACAACATTCACCTTTCCAGGATGATACTTTAAGTCCAAATCATATTCTGTCATAAGCTCAATCCATCGTCGTTGCCTCATATTTAACTCTTTTTGAGTGAAGATATATTTAAGGCTTTTATGATCAGTATATATCTCCACTCTTTCTCCCAAAAGATAGTGATGCCATAGCTTCAATGCAAAGATAATCGCAGCAAGCTCAAGATCATGGGTAGGATAATTCTTTTCATGATCTCTAAACTGTCGAGATGCATATGCTACTACCCTAACATGCTGCATAAGAACACAACCCAGTCCAATTCCTGAAGCATCACAATGTATAACAAATCCACCAGTCTGGTCAGGGATGGCTAATACAGGAGCAATAGTCAGTCTCTTCTACAGCTCCTCAAAAGCCCTAATACAAAATACATTGTTAATAATGAATAATTTCATTATTGTCTATAAATTTATAAAATAATTTGATGTACCTGGTACAGGGCTCATCCTATATGAATCCCACATCCTTTTTGGTAATTCTGGTAAGGGGTGCTACAATACGGGAGAAGTTTTCTACAAATCTCCGATAATAACTAGCCAACCCCAAGAAACTTCTGACATCTGATACAGTGGTGGGAGTCTTCCATTCAGTAATTGCTTTTACTTTGGCTGGGTTGACGGATATGTCTACAGCAGATACTACGTGGCCAAGAAAACCAATCTCCTCAAGCTAAAATTCACACCTTTTCAGCTTGGCGTACAATTTTTCTTACCTCAGCATTTGCAGAATTGTCCGTAGATGTTCCCGATGTTCCTCTCTACTACCGGAGTACACCAGAATATCATCGATAAAATAATCACAAAATGATCTAAGTAAGGATGAAAAATCCTCTGCATCAGGTCCATGAAGACTGATGGGGTATTAGTAACACCAAATGGCATCTCTAGGAACTTATAATGTCTGTAATGCATCCTGAATGATTGTTAGAGATAAAATCTCCACCCCAGAATGGAGTAAGAGCCCCGAGAATGGAGATGAAGAGCTCCGAAGCTCTTGGAGCCCAGAAGCGCGCCCAAGACGACATCTCCGAAGATGGAGAAGTTCGGAGAACTTGTGCTCCCCACTTCCTCCAATGTAAATGCGCGTCGGGGATGTCCTAACGAGATGGAACCGCCTTCCATAAAAACAAGATCGATTCAAATCAATATGAATCAATTCAAATAACGGCCAAATCTCCACGAAAGGAGATTTGTGCTCAAATAGGCAGTTTTGCCAACTCATTTGCCGTGAGTACGAGATTGAATCAAATCTTCATAGATTGATTTCAAATGAAGGCTATAAATACACCTCGAGAATCCTCTCAAAAACCCTAGTAGCAAGGAATTAACTAGCGACACACAACAAGATTCGAAGATCATCTCTTAGTCGAAGGCAAGGTAAGACGCCATGGCCTTAGGGCCATGGCCGTGATCATATACCATATCCTTTACCTATATCTCTGCCTCTTTCTTTCTTTTTGTTGATTCATATGTGATTTCAGAAGGAAATCAAGATATCTCGTAAACATTGATCGTTCATGAACTTCATGAACAAACTCCCTTTGATTGAATTTCCTCCTTCTAAAATATCTCGGATTGATCGCAAAGAGACATCCAACAAGCCCTCTAGTATCGTTCTACCTCTTTGCAATTGAGAATTTTGATGGGATTGAGTTTGGCGCAGAACATAGAATATGATATGGAACATATTCAACGACATGAACATAAGAATAATAGGATAATTCACTGTGAATATCCAAATAACAAAACAAGATGTTTTCTTGACAAAATCATGCATGGGATAACTTCCCCGAGGGTGTTTCCACCATCTCATTGTCGAGA
>JAVXUK010000053.1:5000-12172 GCA_032191725.1 Narcissus pseudonarcissus | reverse complement strand
GGTACTGTAACTGGTATTCCTGTGATCGGTTTAATAGGTATTTTCTTTTACGGTTCATATTCCGGATTGGGTTCATCCCTATAGTAATCGGATGAACTGGATTGTAGACATGAAAAAGTAAGAGCAAGAACTCAATGGGACCTTATCCCTCTTTGTTTGTCTGATTTGAGGGATAGGGTCCCGTTGAGTTCTTACTCTTCCCGCGAGACTTTGATCCATTCTATAATCTATAACATCAAAGTTGGAAATTCATCCAATCAACATAATATTCTATTCGTATAAATAAATGACAAAACGGACCCCTTGCTCCGATGTTTCAAAATACTCCATTCCATTTTTTCTGATGATATTTTTAAAGAATTCACTCGATTAATTGATTCAGAACATCTGTTCCTCCCTAGTATCTATCGATTCTTCCGAAGTCAGAAGAAAGAAAGAATCAATCGATTTCTTAGATGACATAATATGATATGGATTTCTGTAAATGAAATATCATGCAAATCATTTCTATCCTAATAGAACCTTACTCTATTTACTCATCAAAGTTCAAATTTTTTTTTTATTTTGTTTGTCCGCTACTTCTTTTAGGTTTATACTTATAAATCGAAACAAAAAGGGATTCCGATAAACCCGGAAAATAAAATCTTAAAATAAGAATAGGAATCTTTAACGAACGAGATCAAGAATCATTATTATTTCGACACAAGAAAGGGGTAGAAAATTCCTTTTCTTGTGTCGAAGATTAGGAAGATGCGTAATCCCTCCTAGAATCATTTGTTCCTTTCTTTTATCCCCTGTTTTATATTTTCCTCCTACTTCTGTTTATGTCTATTATCTATTCTAATTTGATTCTAAGTGACATAGTCACACCACTCCAATTTGGGATTGAAAAAAAGGGGGGGGTAACCAAAAAAATTCCTAACATCTCGCAGAAAAAGAGTATAAACAAAGGCTTTTCATGATTTTTTTTGGATCATACGTAATTGCATCGATCAACAAAAATTTTGCTCTTTTTACCAACTTGATGTTGATAAATCTGTGGATCTAGAAATTCATTTCGGACAATTGAACCTTCTCAAACTGTTTCTTTTTAAGAACCAAAAAGATTTGGGCCAGGATAACAGATGCCAAGAAGAACAAAAGACCTTGGACACGTAATGGATCTTGAAGTACTATTTCTGCATCTCCCTGACCAAATCCACCCACATTGGGATTACTCGTTAATGGTTGATCAAGCTTGATAGATTCACCCTCTGAAACAAGAAGTTCCGGTCCTGGAGGTATAATATCAACCACTTGATGTCCATCCAATGCATCCACTATGGTTATTTCATACCCCCCTTTTTCTTTACGTATGATTTTGCTTATTATACCGGCTGCTGTAGCATTATAGACTGTATTGTTACTCTTGCTCCCGTCAGGATAAATCTGACCCCTTCCCCTGTTCCCGCCCACATATATGGGATATTTTAAGAAGTGAACGTCTTTCTTAGTAGTAGGGTCCGGGGAAAGAATAGGAAAGGCGATTTCACTATATTTCTGACCAGGAACAGGACCTATCACAAGAATATTTTTTTTAGTGGGGCGATAGCTCTGAAAAGACAAATTGCCTATCTTTTCTTTCATCTCGGGAGAAATACGATCGGGGGGAGCTAATTCGAATCCCTCAGGTAAAATAAGAACAGCCCCCACATTCAAAGCCCCTTTTTTACCATTAGCAAGAACTTGTTTCAGTTGCATATCATAAGGGATTCTAACAACCGCTTCAAATACAGTATCGGGAAGTACCGCTTGTGGAACCTCAATATCCACGGGCTTATTAGCTAAATGGCAATTGGCACATACAATACGCCCAGTCGCTTCTCGTGGATTTTCATAACCCTGCTGCGCAAAAATGGGATATGCATTTGAAATGGATGTCTGAGTTATTACATATACCATGATCGATACGGAAATGGATCGAGTCATCTGTTCCTTTATCCAAGAAAAGGTATTTCTAGTTTGCATAGTCCAATCATTGATCCCGAAAATTTCTACAATAAATTAGGTAGGTTGCTAGTATAGTTCCCTATCCACGATTCTGCTATTGTACTGGAATAATTTTACTGGAATATAGGAGGAATCCCCTGGATGGGTAGAAATCGAAAGAGTGAGTCAGATTTTTAATGGTTTGTTTATGTACAAAGTAACAAACATTAGGATTGGATTAATATCAGTGGATTATTTTTCAGTCATTCATTGAGTGATAAATCACTACAAGTGACGGAGATACACGATTTAAATAACGAAAGATCCAATATTTTAAAATTGTATCTAGAATGACTGGAAAAGTGGAAACAAGACCAGATATAATTTGATCATTATGAGCAAATCCAAAATCTTTGTAGACAGAGCCAATCATTAGTTCCCAACCATGGGGTGAGTGGAATCCGATACATAAATCAGTTAATAAAAGAATAGAAAAAGCCTTTATTGTATCGCTTAAGTTATATAGGAATTCCTGAACCCAAGAATTAAGAATAAAAAGTGCTTCATTACCCAGAATAGAATAACCACTTAGAATAGCGAAACAGATTATATTTGTCGAGAAGTGCAAAATCGTATGGATATGACCCTCATTGTGCATCTTGACTAATTGGATCGTTTCTTTGTGGATTCCTATACGAATCTTTTGTATATGTGTCTCCGGGTATTCCTTTATCATTTCGTCCAAGAGGAACAGTTCTTCTAATTCTATGAATTTTTCTAGAATGTTCTTTTCTTGAATATCATTCAAAAAAGTTTCGGATTGCCTAGTATTCCACCAATTAGTAACCCAAGATTCCAGCCATTTATGAAATGAGAGAGAGATCCACCAAGGCAAAAAGACTATAGATGCAAGATATGGAAGGGAAGTGAATGCTTTCTTTTTTGCCATTTTTTATCTGTGAATTGTTAATGAACCCACCTCATTCGTCGACTCTATCCGATCTAATATTTCTATGAAACATGAGTTCTATAACAAGGTATCGAACCTATGGATCTATTCCCTTTTTTTATTTGTAATGAATTTGTTAGTCATTGGATCTAGAAAGAATATAGAAATAGAAAAATAGAATAAGGGCCGCTTCAAATGAAGAAATAATAAAATATTGTTTCCAGATATCTCAATTGGTAAAATTGTAAGCAATTGCATCCTTTCGATAAATGCCCGAAAGAGCCACTTCAAGTAATGAATATTATTCGGATTTCGAGACGAAGGAACTCCCCTTAAATGAAATCAAAATATTTCGAAAAGTTTCACTGACTACCCCCCATAGCCCAGGAATAATTGAGGGAAATTTCTGAAGAATATTGATGGTGATGATGAAATCAAAAATGGGTGGCAAAACAAAAGAAAAATTGGATAGTTATAAGAGATCCAATCATTTGGTCATCAAAAAGCAAAAGAAAGGATAAAAAGAAAGGTCGATTGACAAAAGAAAAGAGAAAGAATTTTTAAGATATGATCCATTTGTATCTAAGGTATCAATTAAAAAATATTGGACCTAAAAAGATGCATTCTGGATTCTGAAATGTTCTGTTCTGATTCTTATAAATGTTCTGTTCTGATTCTTATATATGTGATGAATCCATACTTATTAGACTTGTTACTTGTTTTGTTACTGAATTGAGTTGAGTTGATTTCCATACGCATAAAAAATTCTTTTGGTGGACAAAAACTGCTTTGTTTTATGGTTGTTCCATATATGTCTGCTTTGGCTCGAATGAGCGTTCTGAGGAACCTTCAGTTAAGTTTTGTTATAGTTATTAAAAAATAAAGAGGAGTCTTGAGTTATTTCCCTCATGTTGAGAAAGCATCTTTTTTTTCAGTTCATTTCAAAATACTTCAATTGGTACGCGCAAGAAATAGGCCAATTCAGCCGCTTTTTTTTCAATTTCTCGCGGAGTTAAATTCTCATCAGTACGAGTCAAGGGAATGGCTCCCTGGCCTCTGACTTCCATATAAAGGACACGACGAGGATAAATACCCTCTTTAACTTCTATTCTGATCGACTGGATATCTCTCATAAGGAATCGGAGGAAGATGCGACGATTTATTCCAGGAAATCCCCAACGAAAAATACAAACTATTCCTTCTTTTCTATCGAATCGATCATAACCACTACCTACATTCCACGAAATTGTACACCACAAATAGGAGCTAATGAACAGACCTGCGATCCCATAAAAAGACATCACAATCCCTTGTGGAAAAAAAAGGATTTGCTGAGAAGGAAATAAAGATATCAGATTCCTGCCAAGATAACTGGAAGTTCCAACCAATAAGAATCCTAGTGAACCTAAAAAAAGGATAAAGGCCCAGCAGAAATTACTTGTTTTTCGAGACCCCATTATAAGTTCTATCCATATACGTTCTGATTGCCAGCTCATACTAGATCCAGTTGCATTTTATTGGAATTGAGAGAATAACCCAAATGAATTTGACTTGACATTTTTTGTTCCCGAAGTAACTCTCATCAACTAGCACTATTATGATGTGAACCGTTAGGAGTAATTCATCGAATTGATAAATAAGAGCATCCCCTTCTTCATATGATCCCACTATGGATATCTACATACATATAGATACATTGACTTTCCATTCCAGACATCTGTGGATCTATTTTAAAATAGCTATAATGCATTTAGCCATATATCATGTTTCCGCATGCATAACAGCTCTTTCATTTGTATTCGGAGGAAGCCACATGTTGTACCATATTCCACTCAATAGATATCTGGATTATGATCCAAGTCCAAATCTTGAAAAAAAAAAAATGAATGAGATTTGGTCTCATCGAATCTAGACAATCTTGTTTTTTTGAACATGAAGAGATAAAGAAGCCATTGCAATTGCCGGAAATACTAGGCCCACTAAAGGCACAAAAATAGAAGGTAAATTGAGAGTTGTCATAGAATGGGTACCTCGATTTAATATTTGTACCTGTTTGTTATAAAGATATCTTATGATAAGTAATAAGTATATCTATTATAAGTATATAATAAGTGCAAGGAATGTAGAACTCAATAAATGTACTTATTCGTACTTATTCACCTTTCTACATGAAATATATGTATGATAATCCACTTTATTATTTATTATTCTTGTTCTTTCTTATCTTCTAAGAAAGAAAGAGTTGCTTATGAATTCCTGAAAGATTCGTTAGACTCCGATCCAACGGGGATTCTTAGTAAAAATGGGGGTTCTCGGGAGATATAGAAATATGCAAGACTCCTATTCTATATTTTCTATATTTGAATTATATATTATATTTGAATTATATATACATACGTAAGAAGGAAACATGAAATTCTTTTTATTTTCCTAATTTCGCGGAAGGAAGAATTCACTCTTTTATCCTGTTGATAGAGGATTCTTGATTACTAATCATGAATATAGGTAAAAAAAAAAAGATCTGGAGGAAAAAACAAAAAGTAATTATCTGAAACTTCTGATTCTTCCTACAATTTAATCTTATGTCACCAAAGAAAACCCCATTTTTCTTATTTTTACTTTGATTCCTATAAACTAAATACTTGTTTGCCACAAATAAAATAATTGAACTTAATACTCTACTTGATTGAATTTTGATTCAAGGGAAAGAAACCGTGGAGCTGAAATAACTCACCCAGAACGACTTTTAAAGGATTACGTGGTACGATTGGATCAAATAAGCCCTTTTGGAATGAATACTCAGCCGCTTGTGAACCATCAGGTACTGTCTTATTCAATGTTTGTTCAATTACTCTTTTACCCGCAAATGCTATGTAAGCATTGGGTTCGGCAATAATGATATCCCCCAACATACCAAAACTAGCTGTCACCCCACCGGTTGTAGGAGATGTAAGGATTGATACATAGAATAACTTTTTATTTGATTGATAATTATATGAAGCGGAAGATATTTTAGCCATTTGCATCAAGCTCAAACTTCCTTCTTGCATGCGCGCTCCCCCGGAAGCACACACTATAATAACAGGTAGAGATCTATTAGTAGCATACTCGATCAAACGGGTGATTTTCTCGCCTACTACGGATCCCATACTACCCCCCATGAACTGAAAATCCATAACCCCAATTGCTATGGGAATACCATTTAGTTGACCTATGCCTGTTTGAACAGCCTCAGTTAACCCCGTCTTTCTTTGATAAGAATTGATACGATCCTTATAAGGTTCCTCCTCCGAATGAAATTCAATAGGGTCCATAGAGACCATGTCTTCATCCATAGGATCCCAAGTACCGGGATCGATCGAAAGTTCGATTCTATCTGAACTACTCATTTTCAAATGATATCCGCATTGTTCACAAATATTCATTTTTGACCTAAAAAATTTCTTATAATTTAATCCATAACAATTTTCGCATTGAACCCACAAATGCCTGTATTTTTTATTTAGATCGAGATCATTATATCTTCCTCTTATACTTATATTTAAATCACTGCCATTCGTGCTAGTTCTTATACTAGAACTCTCACTACTATTTACACTTTCACTACAAATGTAACTATAAATGTAACTGTCGCTGTAATTGTCGCTACCACTTAAAATGTAACTATCAATACAGATTTCAGAACGAAGATAACTGTCAATGCAACTATTAATGTGATTATTCCAACTATATTGATATTTAGTATCATACATGTAACGATCATAGTAGGGATTGTCACTCTTAGAGCTATTATTCAGATAACTAGAATTCAGATAACTAGAAAAAGAACTTTCTAGTTCACTCAGAAAAGAATGATCATTGTCAATCTCAAAAATCTGATTTTCAATATCAAAATATATGGAATAACTGTCCCCATTACTATCCCTAACTAAAAAAGTGTCATCAGAGATGAAACCCCGGATGCCTCTGACACCGAATAAATGATCAACATTACTGCAACTAGAACTGCCACTATCACCCCAACTATGAATGTTTTTATCCATATTATTTAGAATGGGGTCTTCATCTCCACTGGTATTTCCAATAGGACCAAGACTTACCATTGCTTTACTTAGCCCACACCCGTGTTCTAACTCCTCGTTAGACAACATCGAATTGAACCACCATTTTTCCATAGAGCCTTCCTGCCCCCTATTTGCATGAACATACAATAGATGAATAGTCATTCGATGAAAAATCATTTGAATATTTCATT